>PVIH01003294.1:0-83860 GCA_004025045.1 Sigmodon hispidus | reverse complement strand
CGACCTTAAATGAACAATACTCAATTTCATTTGGAATAACAGGAAAGCCAGGATGGCCAAAACAATTTTACTCAATGAAAGAACCTCAGGAGCTATCACCATCCCTGACTTCAAGCTATACTATAGAGCTATAGTAATAAAAACAGCCTAACACTGGAATAAAAACAGACTTGTGGACCAATGGAATAGAACTGAGGATCCAGAAATTAGCCCAAAAATCTATGAACACCTGATCTTTGACAAAGAGGCCCAAATCGTTCAATGGAATGAAGATAGTATATTTAACAAATGGTGTTGGCATAGCTGGATGGAAGTGTGTAGAAAAATGCAAATGGTTCCGAGCCTGTCAACCTGCACAAATCTCAAATCCAAGTGGATCAAAGACCTCAACTTGAACCCAACCACTTTGAACTTGGTAGAAAAGAAAGTGGGAAATACACTTCTACAAATTGTTACAGGTGACCACTTCCTAAATATAACACAAGTGGCACAGACACTAAGACCAACAATCAATAAGTGGGATCTGCTGAAGCTAGGAAGGTTCTGCAAAGCCAAGGACACTGTCAATAGGACAAAGCGACAGCCTACAGAATAGGAAAAGATTTTCACCAACCCTACAAGTGATAGAGGACTGATCTCTAAGGTATATAAATAGCTCAAGAATTTAGAGCCCAAAACCTTGAATAACCCAATCAAAAAATGGTGTTCAGTTCTTAAAAGGGAATTCTCAGCAGAGGAACTACGAATGGCTGAAAGGCACCTGAAAACGTGCTCTTCATCTTTAGCCATCAGAGAATTGCAAATCAAAACAACTTTGAGATACCACCTAACACCTGTGAGTGAGGTGAGTGAGGAACCTGGCGGGTTTGTGGAATTAGCCCTGCGTTCAGGCGCCAATTATCGCGGTAAAAACCCGCAGTGAGATATGTTTTAAATGGGGTTTATTTTGTCAAAATCACTTACAAAACAGCCGGGTTTAATAGAAAATGAAAGAATAAGGTTGCAGTGGGCAGGAGCCTTTCTAAGGAAGATTCCTCATCCCCATACTGTATGTCTGAACTCCTGTGCAGCTTGGCCGAACTGCTCACCTGGTCAGGAACTCTAGCGAGAGAATGACGGCTTCCTGTCCTGGTCCTCTCCCTAGAAGGTCTACTTCTGGAATCCTTTCCAGTTAACCACGCCCCGCTCGTCTCCAGTCCTATGATGCAATTGTTCACATATATAGTTCCTAATTTCCCGCTACAAACATCTTTAGCCATCAGAAAAATACAAATCAAAATATTTTTGAGATATCACCTTACATCTGTCAGAATGGCTAAGAGCAAAAACACAGATGACAGCCTATGCTGGAGAAAATGTGGAGCAAGGGGAAGACTCCACCATTGTTGTTTTGAGTATAAACTTGCTCAGGCATTTGAAAATACAGTATGGTGGTTTCTCTGAAAACTGGGAATCAATCTCCCCAAGGATCCAGCAATAATACTCTTAGGCATATACCCTAAAGATGCACATTCACATTCCAAAAGCATTAGCTCAACTATGATCATAGCAGCATTGTTTGTAATAGCAAGAACCTGGTAGCAACTTAGATGCTCCTCAACTAAGGAATGGATTAACAAACTGTGGTACATCTACATAATGAAGTACTGTTCACCAGTAAGAAATAATGATAGTCTAAGATTTGCCTGCAAATAAATTGATACGGAGAATATCCTCCTGATATTCACAGTTACAGAAAGAGAAGCAGGGGATATACTCACTTTTTGTGGACTTTAAACAGAAAGCGAAGTATACTCAAGCTTCAAACCATAACCACTGAACAGCTTGGGATCTGAAGCACCTTGGACTGGCAAGCACGGAGCCTATTCAATCCAGAGGATCACCCGACGTCTTCTTGATGTTGGGATGACGAAATTGGATTTGCCTGGAGTGGATGCTGAACTAAGCCTCCTTATGTCCTTGGAATATCCTGCTCTTCCTGGGTAGTATATAAGGAGACGGGCAGAAAAGAGAGTGACTGGAGTGAGGGAATAGGAAGGGAATTTTAACAATGAGATGCATAGATAAAAAAATGAGACTTTATTCATAATTAAAAAAGAAAAGATGAAATACAAAAAGGTAAAAAATAAATACCTATTGATAGTTTTAAAGTGAGGCATACCACTTTGTATTGCTGGATACAGACTGTACAAAATTTCTGCACTCAACCAGGGGCCTTGAGATGTTAATAAAGTTCCTCTCCAGGGTTCCTTTTCCTCTACCCCCTTGTGTGTGTTATGAAAAGATAATGTATACATGCAATATTTCAATTTAGTCTTTATCATGTGTTATGAAAGTATAATGTATATATGTAATATATCAGTTCAGTCTTCATCATGACCATGTGAGGAGCACATTATCTGCCTGATTCAGAACATGGACACTTAAAATTAAAAGGAATCGACTTGTTTTTTTTGAAAGGGCTGGCCACGAGGAGTTTTAATTAAGCTCCAGTAAGTAAAAGAGCAGCATAACAGCATGAAGGGGCATTTTTTTGGGGGGTGGGTTATGAAACAGAGAAGACTGATAACTGATTTTGATGGGGTGAATGATGTAAAATCACCAACTAATAAATAAAAATATTTTGAAAAAAGAAATCAATCAAAAAATGGGCCTGCAATTTTGTTTTGTTACTCTGTAGTTCTTTACTTCTCTTCATTCATGATTGTTTTTATTTTTAGTCTTTTATTTACTTTAGCTTTGTGGCTTTGTCTTTAACTAGATTCATCACTACCTAACATTAAAATTATAACTCAGATTTCACAGATTTTAATTTTTTTCTGTATTTTTAAGGATCCATATTCTTTTCTGCTCTTCTTAACCAAATGACTTAGAGTATTTTTGTTTATCTCATATTGAGAATGGATTTGCCAGGAGGGGAGACTGAACTAAGCTTTATTGGATCAGTGGGACCATGGGACTGTCTGCAGCCTGCCCAGGGAGGGGATGGGGAGTTGTAGAGAAAGGGTGACCTGATGTGGCAGGAAGGGGAAGGGACCTTGAATGGCAATATACAGGGATAGGAAAAAAAAATCCAGAGGGAAAGCTGAACACAAAGTAATTTTATGTGTAGCAAATTATTTGCATTATCACCCTTGATAAGTCATGCTTATGATTTTTATTTTCTTTATAGTTATTGTTAACTTATCACATTTTAAATTCAATTTGCTGTTTTTATTGATAAATACAAAATAAAATTAAAAAAAAGAAACAGACACCAGAAAAAAAAGAAGAAAATGTTCTGATTATATTTTTACTTCTCTCAAATCTTCCCTGGTTTTTCCCATTCCCCATTCAGCTATATAAAGGTGCTTTCTGTTTGTCATTATAAAATAAACAAGCATCTAATTTCTAATAATATAATGTAAAAAATATAGCAACATCAAAATCTACACAGATTTGAGTAGTAAAAAACAATTAAGCAAGAAGAAGAATCTTAGAAAAAAACACAAGAAACACCTACTGCCATAAATAATACATTCATACATATGAGAATCCCATAAAACCCACCACCAAAAAAAGAAGTCATTACATGCACAAAATATCCTGCAAGGTTAAAAAATAGGCATTAGCATTAAGAGACAACCTCCAAAGATGTTGACCCTCTTTGACTCAAAATGGGATTGGTCCTTTCTGTTTCACTAGTAAGATTACACTATAAAACCTAGTTTTTCATTTGAAAGAATTAAAACTTTAACTCTTAAAAAAAAAAAAAGTAATCCTGTATACTTTGATTCAAACATATCACCCTCCACAAAATTCAAATCTAAGTGGATCAAAGATCACAAGATAAACCCAGCCACACTGAACTTGGTGAAAAAGAAAGTGGGAAACACCCTCCAATGAATGCATTGACCCAGGTGCTCTATAATCTTGAATTCGGGGATGGTGATGCCTCCTGAGGTTCTTTTGTTGAGTAAAATTTTTTTGGCAATCCTGGCTTTTCTGTCATTCCAAATGAAATCGAGTATTGTTCTTTCAAGGTTTGAAAAAAATTGTGTTGGTATTTTGATGGGAAGTGCATTGAATCAGAAGATTGCTTTTGGTAGGATTGTCATTTTTACTATGAGATATGGAAAGCAGATCTGCCTGGAGTGGATACTGAACTAAGCCACCTTGTGACCTTGGGACCTTCTGCCTTTGCTGGGGAAGAGATAGGGAGATGGGGAGAAGAGAGTGTGACTGGAAGGTGCAGGAGGGGGAAGAGAGTTTGAACAAAGAGATACATGGATAAAAATTAGACTTTCTTCATAATAAAAATAGTAGTAGGGCATTTTGGGGTGAGACTGTATTATTTTGTCTAGTCAGGCTTTGGCAGTCTCTATCTTTTATCCTGTTTGTTTAGATCGGACAGTGTGTAAATTGACAGCAGTTGGGAAAAGTGTAGTCTTGTCCATCAGGCAATTATCTGTTACAGGACACAATCTCTTTGTTAGATGTTTATGATGCTCAACACCAAATTGGGAAAGGAACAATGATGTTATGAGTTGTTGTGTTTCTTATGGCCAAATTTTAGATAACAAGATTTTGAATGTCATATTTTTTGCTCTATGAAATGGTTAAAGATGCATATCTATTTGATATATTTTCGTGTGTTTTGGGGAAGCCTAAATATTTTGACTGTTATTTGGCAAATTTGAATAGCAGTTATCTGTAATTTTAGTCAACCAAAAGACTGAAATTTATATTGTAAGAATAGGCAATCTATAAATGAGTGTATAATTTTTGTATAATGACTTTAAGTATGACATTTTAATGAATATTGACAAGAATATACATATTGTATAAAGTGACAACATCTACACAATGGAGTACTACTCCGCACTAAGAAAAAATGATATTCTAAAATTTTCAGGCAAATGTATGGTTTAGGAGAATATCTTCTTGAGCGAGAGATCACAAACCCAAAAAGATTGTGGGGGAAATATTCACTCATTAGTTGACTTTAAACAAAAAGCAAAGAACACCCAAGTTGCAAATCACTATCACTGAACAGCCTGGGATCTGAAGTACCTTGGACTGAAACCTTGGAGCCCATTCCATCCAGAAAAGTGCGTGATTCAGTCTTGATTTTAGGATGAGGAAATCGGACTTGCCTGGAGTAGATGCTAAACTAATCCACCTTGAGACCTCTTGCCCTTTTTGGAGGGGATTGGGGGATGGAGAGAAGAGAGACTGACACAGAGAGATTGGGGGGGGGGGACAGGAGTTTGAACATGAAGATAAATGGATAAAAAATGAGACTTTATTTTATAAAAATAAAAAACATTAATGTTAAATTTATATTCCAAATTCCAAGTGAAATTACATGGAACAAATATAAACATGTTTGATACAGATTTTTTTTTCTTATAAGCTTAAACTTTAGCACTAAAACACATAACACCACAAGTGAAATTACCTTGACCTTATAGCTGCCATAGCACCTACTGTTTCTTTATTATTACAAGCATTCACATTAAAAGAGCTTTCCTGGCTCACATTGCTATCCATAAAAATCAAGTTAGATAGCCTGATAGTTTCAATTGATTTAGTCATGCCACCCCATCCTAAAGAGATAAAAATCCTTATCCTCTTTGTCAGCAGGTTTGCTTTGTAGTTTGCAAAACACTACAGTCTTGAATTAAAGACATCATTATAGCAATTCCAGTGCAAAAATGCTTTGTTGAATTACTTTGTTATTAATAAATTTATATGTAAAGCTAACACAATCATCAAAGATCAAAATGGTTTTAATTATAGGCATCTGTACACTGTTCCAGGTTGTTAGATAATTTCATATGTTCAAAGAATTGAAGAAAAATGTCTCTAGCATTATTTTTAAATATGAATTATATTAGAAACTGACATTTTACATTTCCAATTAATGTAAAATTAAGTCTACTTTTAAAAATTGTAAAAAAATGGTGATAACAAATATTATGGAGATATATACTATATTATTATACATACACATTTATATAAAAACAGGCATATCTATTTGCAAAATACAGTGATTTGAATGATTATGGCTTCAATAGGCTAAGATATTTGAACATCTACTCATCAGTTTTATATACTGTCCAAGGAGTTTTAGGATGTTCATGTTGCTATATAAAAGAAATATACACTGTAATTACGTTTAGACATTGTCCCTTCATGTTAACTGCCTCTCTGCTTATTGCTTACATTTGAAGAAGTGAACACTCAACTTACTGTGCTTGTTGACCATCCTGCAATTTATCTATCCATATCTGTCCTAATGAATTCATATTCCTTTTTAGCAATAATTTAAAACATATGCTTTCAAATTTGCTTTTTGATCACAGTGTTTCACCAGAACATAATCTAATATAAAAATATTAGTTAAATTGAAAGTTAAATATTTTGAAAAGTGATTTTTACAGGGTATGAGCTTTGTCCAAGGAATGTGAAATTTAACCACCTAAAAACATTCTATTCTCACCATGGATTTCATTGAAGTTTTTTACAGTTTTTTTCTAGATTATGACTTTTATTGTGTTTTAATGTTTTACATGTTAATAAGCTAACCATATAAAAATTTGATTATAAAGGCTGTTAAGTTAAATCAACACACATATTTTATATTTTAAAGGTAACTTTAAAATTTAAGTCTAAAAACATATTACTTAAAAAAAAGTTCTGCTTTTGTTTCTACAAAACATAAAAACCTCTAGATTGGTTTCAGGCTAATAGTTTTATCAAAAAAGACCCCCTAATTTCAGCTTCATTGAAGCTTTTTATAGTGCTGAAGAGTATCTTTACTGTTAGTTTGCATTTTCAGTTTTTCCATAAATGTTTTTTCAAAAAAAGGAAAATATTAAATGAATAAAAAACAAAAAATTCAACCAATATATTGTGCTACCTCTTACAAAATATATTTTCAACTACCAACAAGGATTTATAACTGACTTACTATTGTGAGCATGTTTTAATATTAGATTACAAAATAAAATTCTATTAATTTAATGACTTTGGCTTGAATGTTAAGAATAGCCACAATAGGATATAGTAATAAATATTGCTTATTTCTTGAAATTGAGTTATAATTAAAAAATAATCAAAGAAAAATATTAATTTTCAATTGCTATAATAAGTATGAATAAGAAAATTTTCAATATCTACATGAATTCATTGAGAAACTAAAGGTCAGATAAACAAAATATTCATTTCAATATTTTGATGAGTTCTGAGAGTTAATGAAAGTGAAAAACATTCCTTTTAATACTCAAGTTCATATTGGGCTTCTAGATTATTTAGAATATAATAACCAAAATGACTCAATGCAATCTAAATGGAGGGGAAAAATAGAAACCTAGATACAATTAGAAATTCATTCCTGAAATCAATGTCAAAAATAATTGGCTGAATACAGAGCTACTTACTTTTTGATAAAATATTCTACAGTTACATAATAAAAACGCGTTAATTTTGGTAGGATATTCACTAATAGGTACTTTGATATCTCTAAGTTTCTTTTTCTTGAGATATACATACAAAAAACCTTCCTGGTATATCTATAATACTTTCTGTAGAATATGTAGATATATAGTATAGGAGCTGCCACAGAAAACTGGGAAAATAATTGGTAAAAAGTTAGACTGGAAATCCTGAGAACTTGAGTTTGATATGGAAACTCATGAAAAATGAAAAAAAAAAAAAAAAGGCTGAACAGAGTAACACACTCTAGTAATCATAATAATCCTAGCAGCAAAGAGGCAGAGACAAGTCAATATCTGGCTAGCTGACCAATCATTGTATATGTAATTAAGAAGCTTGACACCAGTGAGAGTCCCTTTCTCAAAATAGTAACAAATCCACAGCAAACAGCACCCATAAACAAGTTTAATTGGGTGCTCACAAAAATGCATGTGAGCATTTCTGATCAGCATGAAGATAAAGAAAGACAGATGTAGACTTAGAGAAAAATAAAGAGACAGAGAAAGAGATATGACAAGAGAGAGGGCAAGGGGAAGGGGCAAGGGAGGTAGAGGTAGAGGTAGAAGGAATATATGTTAATTAAGGCCACAAAGAGAAAGTGGTTATCGGCAAGCCACAGATGCCCTAGATGAAATCAAAGTTTCTTTTCTTTTCAAATGTTTTTCTCATTTTTAATTTCAAAAAAATGTATCTTTAAATATACCTACTACTGTTCCCATTCTTTCCCCTCTTCCCAGTCTTCCTCCAGGTTTCCTACACAGGATCCCCCATTCATTCCTCAGAGAACATAAGGACTCCTACAGTGAGTCAATGTGGTATGGTAGATGCTGTGGAGGTATGACCAAGCCCCTCCCACAAACCAGGGCTGAACAGAGGTGTTCCTCTATAGGAGATGGGAGCCAAGAAGCCAGTTCAAACACCAGTAATACAACTAATTCTTTTTCCACAGATAGAATCTCCATGAACTGTCAACCCTATTCTCTCAATCACATTCAGAGGGCTTAGTTCAGTCCTGTATATGTTTCCCAGTTGTCGTTTCAGAGTTAGTGAGCTCCCAATATCATAGGTCAAATGTTTCTGTGGGTTTCCTCATCATGATTTTGACCCCTTTGCTTATATAAATTCCCCTCCCTCTCTTCAACTGGATGGGGAACTTGCACCAGTGCTTAAATTAACTTGGGCTAGAACTTCTAACTCCCAGAATGATAAAATTATTAATATCCTCTAACTTAACCAATCTGTGGCCTTTTTTTTTTCTGGAAGCATTAGCAAAATAATATACTGAAACTATACAATTTTATTATGCATATTACCAGGTAAATACGATCTTAATCTAGGTACATGATGTTGCATTACTTCACTAGGCAAGAGTGATGAACCAGAGAGCTGCCATGACTGAAGTAGAAAGGATCAACTAAAGTTACTGACTTTGACAATTGAAAAGATGAAGAGGTACAAATTCCAAGCAGTACAATTAACTTTCAAAGCTGAAAATACTGGGATGAATTATCCCCTTGCCGTCTCAAGAAATATCACAACTCTACAGATGCATTTAATTTTAGATTGGAAGATGTATTTAATAATTTTGAGTTTAGAAAATGTAGAAAATGTAATATAACTACTTTGGTTAATTGCTATAATAAGTGTTACTTTCAAAAATGGAAAGAAGTACCCCAAAATTTAATAACCAAAGTGATAAAGACAATGATTCTGACAGCATATAATTATTTATAGACTAAGGAATACATTTCTTTAATTGAAACTGGTAAAAATTAGGAAAGCATTCATAGTAATATGCATTTTTTAAACAAATTTTAGCATCTTTTTATTGTAATAAGATATTGAAAACAACAAATACATTACTATTTTTAAATATATTTCTATTTAAACACAATACTTTTTACTATAGCATATTCTGATTGCAATTTCTCCTCATGCTTCTTCTCCCAGACTCTCCTTTCTCCTTTCAATCCTCTTCCTCATTCCTTCTGTTTTCTTAGAAATAAAACCGACCTCTAAGAAACAAAAATACAGCACAGTTTAAAGCAATAAGATAATAAACAACAAATCAGAATAGACCAAACAATGAGACAAGTAAAAGCTTCAAAGGAAAAACACAAGAATCACACAATATGGAGAGATTCCCATGATTTGCACAGGTATCTGTTATAAAAAGTAAAACTGGAAGCCATATTATTAACTCAAAAAGCAAGTAAGATAGGGAAAAAAGAAAACCTGTCTTCACCATTAAAAAATTTATACATAAGTGACCCACAAAATTCTTTCAAGGAACTGCTACAGCTGATAAACACCTTCAGCAATGTAGCAGGATACAAGATTAACTCAAAGAAATCAGTAGCCCTTCTATACACTAAAGATAGAAGAGCTTAAAAAGAAATAAGGGAAACATTACCCTTCATAATAGCTGCAAACAGTATTAAATATGTTGGAGTAACTATAACCAAAGAAGTAACAGACCTATTTGACAAAAAATTTAAATCACTGAAGAAAGAAATTGAAGAGGATATCAGAAAATGGAAAGCTCTCCCATGTTGCTGGATTGGTAGGATCAACATAGTAAAAATGGCAATTCTACCAAAGGCAATCTACAGATTCAATGCACTGCCCATCAAAATCCCAACACAATATTTTTTGGACTTTGAAAGAACAATCCTCAATTTCATTTGGAATAACAGGAAAGCAAGGATTGCCAAAACAATTTTACTCAACAAAAGAACCTCAGGAGGTATCACCATCCCTGACTTCAAGCTATACTATAGAGCTACAGTAATAAAAACAGCTTGGTACTGGCATAAAAACAGACTTGTGGCCCAATGGAATAGAATTGAGGATCCAGACATTAACCCAAAAACCTATGAACACCTGATCTTTGACAAAGAGGCCCAAAACATTCAATGGAAAAAAGATAGGACATTAAATAAAAAGGACACTGTCAATAGGACAAAATGACAGACTACAGAATGGCAAAATATTTTCACCAACCCTACAAGTGATAGAGGACTGAACTCTAAGTTATATGAAGAGCTGAAGAATCTAGAGCCTAAAACCTTGAATAACCCAATCAAAAAATGGAGTACAAATCTAAAAAGGGAATTCTCAGCAGAGGAACTACAAATGACTGAAAGACACCTGAAAAACTGCTCTTCATCTTTAGCCATCAGAGAAATGCAAATCAAAACAACTTTGAGATACCACCTAACACCTCTTAGATTGGCTAAGATAAAAGGCACAGATGAAAGTCTATGTTGCAGAGGATGCGGAGCAAGGGGAACACTCCTCCATTGTTGGTGGGAGTGTAAGCTTGTTCAGCCACTTTGGAATGCAATATGGTGGTTTCTCAGAAAATTGAGAATCAGTCTCCACAAGGATCCAGCAATACCACTTTTGGGTGTATACCCTAAAGAGGCACATTCACTCTCTAAAGGTATTAGCTCAACTATGTTCATAGCAGCATTATTTGTAATAGCAAGAACCTGGAAACAACCTAGGTGTCCCTCAACTGAAGAATGGATTAACAAACTGTGATACATCTACACAATGGAATACTACTCAGCAGTAAGAAAAAGTGATATCCTAAAATTCGCAGGCAAATGGATGGATTTGGAGAATATCCTCCTGAGCAAGGTATCACAATCTCAGAAAGATAAGCAGGGGATGTACTCACTCATTAGTGGTCTCTAAACAAACAAACAAGAAAAAAAGCCAAGCATGCCCAAGCAGCAAACCATAACCACTGAACAGCTTGGAATCAGAAACACCCTGGACTGACCCTTCGGACCCCACTCCAACTATAGGAACACCTGACTCACACTTGAGGGAAGGGGGACAAAACTGGATTTGGCCAGGATTGGAGACTGATCCAAGCATTATTGGGTCAGTGGGACCATAGGACTGTCTGCTCCCTGCCCAGGGAGGGTATGGGGAGTTGTGGAGAAGAAAAAAATGACTTGATGTGGCAGGAGGGGGAAGGGACCTTGAATGGGGATATACAAGGATGGCAAAAAAAATTCAGAGGGAAAGCTGAACACAAAGTAAATATATGTGTAGCAATATTATTTGCATTATCACCCTTGATAAGTCATGCTTATGATTTTTATCTTCTTTATAGTTATTGTTAACTTTTCAGCATTTTAAATTCATTTTACTGTTTTTTTGATAAATACAAAATAAATAAAGAAGAAAAATGTCATAAGCATTATTTTTAGAAAAAAGATAACTGATATTTTATAAATTATTGTTTTGACTATAAAAAATGTTGCTTGCCTTAAGCTGGTAAGAATATTTAACACTGAAAATGGGTTGAACAGCTTTCCAAGATTGTACCTGATACCTATTAAGAGTATTTAATTAGTTTAAAGCCTCAATGTCTGATGAAGTTTATGTAATTTAGACCCATCCTACCAAATCTTAAAACAATGTCATTTATTGAAAAACATAAAATGTTTTTAGGATATAAATGACCAACATAAAATTAGCATATGTAAACATCAGATTTTCTTGGAAAATAGCATGAATCCATGCTCGTCTAGGGAATAGGGAACTGGCCATAATAATTGTTCATTTTCCCATTGTCTAAGCACAAGGACAAAAATATAGGGTTGTATAGGAATTTTGGAAATGTTCAATATGTTTTATGATTACTTGATTGTGAAATACATTTCTCATGGTTTTTTTTTACTTTCAAAAAAATAAATTTATTGTGTGCTATGAAGTCAGTAAATTGTTACAAAACTATAGAAAAGCAGGGAGATTAAGATGTGTATTGTCTTCCTCTCATTTTCATATTAGATAAATTGTGTTAAAATGTCAGAACTTAAATATACCATTGCTATGATGTTTCTTTAACAATGTAGAATCTTAATAACATGAATGTCATATTCCATATATGCTTCATTTCAATAATTTTTAGATAGAATAGAGAAGTAAGTTCATATCCAGTTTTAGATAAGTAATCATTTAATAGTTACTTCATTGTAGAAAACTTAAATTTATTGATTCTGTAAGTGTTAAATTTCTTATCAGATATATTTGAGTTTATATAATACCAGTATCATAGTGATTTTATTAGGAGGAATTTTCCAATTTTTCTAAAATTTCTATTGCAATTATAAGTTAAAATTAATTGCTTTTTAATTGAAATGTTTCAAATGCATCTTAATAAAGTTTTTATGTGCAAACATACTGGGGAGTGGGGTCTTTATTGTTTTTTGAACTTTGTGACCTTGTTCTTCAACACAGAATATTATTCTCAGTTTTAAGCAAGTACTGAAGACTTAGATGTTAAATTTAGCAAATAAGAAAATCACATTAATTGAAAGGGTGTTTCTCATCAATAAAGTCTATAATCCAACTCACCAAAGAATAATAAAACACAAAATGAGTCACTTTAAGATCCTTTATAATCTAATAAAATTTTTATATTTAAGGTATATTAATTTAATGAAATACTGTTCTTTATAATGACATTATTGGAATAAGATACTTTGAACACAATTATTTCTCTATTGTCTATATTTATTCTTTTTTCTCGTCCCAACATTTCTATTTATATTTCAAAAGATGTATTTTATCTAACATGATAGGATGAGGATATAATCATTATAAAACAGCAATAGTAAAGTAATTAACATTATTAAAAGCATCTTATATAGTCATCATTGAGGGAGTTGATGAATGTTTAGGGAATAAGAACATTTATCCAGTCTTGTATAATATTTTAAGAACAATGTAAGTTAACATTAATTATATTAACCATACTCATCAGAGATTTTCAAAGCATGTGACATTTAGATCTTTTTAATCTTGTGCCAATATTTTATTAGGGCATATGAAATAGTTAATCTTTTGGTAATGACAATTTCTATTGCATCCTTTCTTTACAACTTACATAATGCAATAAATTTAATGATCCATATATTGAAAAATATTGGAATATTTTTCTCCAAGTTTGCACAATGCCATTGGCAACGCTACTTCAGAAATAGCTTATACTAGGTCTAGAGCTAAAGGTTAAAGGATACGCTTTCAGAATGAATGCCTTGTACCATGAAGATTTTTTTAAATACACACAGATACACAACAAAAAATAAGTTTCAAATAGTATAAAAGAGTTAACACTATGATCTAGTAAGAATTCGTGCATAGAACTTCATGTGGCTAATAAGAAAAGTCTTAGATTTCACAATAAATTTATTTTAAATTCAAATTTGTTTATGTGTTTGTGTTTTAAATCACTTTAATTACTCATCATCTTTCAGTGAAGTAAGAATGTTTCTGCTTAAAGCCCACTAAGCAGTGAGTACATCCCCTGATTATCCTTCTGGGTCCTATCCTCCTATTCAGGAGGATATTCTCCAAGTCCATCCTTTTGCCTGCAAATTTTAGGATATCATTTTTTTCTTGCTGCTGAGTAGTACTCCATTGTGTATATGTACTACAGTTTGTTAATCTATTCTTCAGTTGAAGGACATTTAGGTTGTTTCCAGGTTCTTGCTATTATGAATAATGCAGCTATGAACACAGTAATGCTAATGTTTTTGGGGTGCGAATGTGTGTCCTTAGGGTATATGCCCAATAGTGGTATCGCTGTATTTTATAACTATATCAGATAGCTATATCTGTATTTGTTCTATTGTGCATTTTTATAACATGATATGCTGTAATTTTGCTATAATATTTATAAATATTTAATGACTTGATGTACACAACCACTTAGGAGTGTGTCTGTATGTATATGTACAAAAATAGTTATTTAATTTGATCAGTTCTGAAACTGTGGCAGGAATTATAGGTAAATGACATTTCTAATGATTTCACAATAATAATTCCAGTTTGATATAACAACAAATATGTATTTCTTACAATCACATTCACAGTAGAGTTATCTCTCTAATAAAAGTCAATTTTAATTTTACTTTCAGTGTATCTCTTCTAATTCTCCATTTTTCTTCTATCATTTCCCTCATCTTTAGCAACAAATATATCATCTTTATCCTAATCTATTCTCAGACATTTATTTTATTCTTATTCTTCAAGTCTGATTACCTTTTTGATATAAATGAGGGAGATTATATTTTTTCAAAAACTGAATCCTGGACTTTGGCTAATTTTTGTTGTATGATGTACCATCACAGATAGAGAATTTCAAGTTTTTAGATCAGGCATAAAGCCCCTTAGCCTATGTCACAAGACTTTAGAAGCTGACTGTTTCTCAGGGGAATTTGTGTATTTAACAGTTTACCCTAAAAGTTGTGGTTTACGCTACAATTAATAAGAAAGTCATATGATCATCACTATTTACTATGTGAGGATACATTAGAATCTGTTATAACAAGTACATATGTACATATTTTCTATTCTTTGTACTCAATTTTAATTCACAAATACAGACAAAAGGTGTTCAAACTTTATCTCTGTAACCTTATGTGTAGGACATAGTGTCCTTTCTGTCCATTGCTATTATAATCAACAGCCACATTCTCCATCAGATGGGAAGCTGAGAGATTAATCATCAATTACACATTAGGTGAAGCACTGCATTAACTTTAACATCTGCTTCTCTCCACAATTTCCATGGTGCACTGTGCTAAGAGTTCTGGAGCCTGCTAATCAGCTTCTACTCATCACTTCATATACTGCTCGGTTCACTGAGGTGCACTCAGATTTTCTCCCTGTGGTTTGCTGTTTTTCTGCAGCACTGAACTGTGTAATTTTAAGACATGACAGATAAGTCAAATGGAGTTTTTATTAGTCTGTATATGTATTAAATGACTTTTAAATTATCTCAAATATCTTATTTAATAAAAAATTTAGAAACACAATATTACTTCATTTATTATAAAGGTTTAAAGGGTATAGTGTCTTCATTACAGTATAATTTATTATTTAAAATTTAAAGATCTTAAACATTATGTTGTATTCAAACATTTTTTTTTACCCATCTAAAGATAACATCTGCACATCTAAGAGCAATGTTCAGCATGGGCAGGTACTTGTTGCAGACTAATTTTTCTCAAATGACCAGCTTCTGATTGTATCATTCCACAGCAGGAGTGCACAGAGATATTTTTCTACTTTTAGTTTTATTAAGAATAATCTTACCCCTAAAGTTAGAGTTTCATAGATTACTTGGCTCCCAAAAGGCTGCATTAAAAATTATTTTTGTTAATTTTATCCAGTATGTCCCTTAATTAAAGGATAAGCAAAGAACATGTGGTGCATATACCCAGTGCAGTGTTACACGTCTGTTGAAAAATAAAATCATGTAATTTGCAGACAAATTGATGGAACTAGAAAAAAATATCCCAAGTGAGATAACACAGAACCAAAAATACAAATATTGTATGTACTCACTTAAAAGTGAATATTAACTCTAAAGTGATTTAAAAGTGTAATATAAGCTATCTAAGAAATATTATAATCTGATACTCAAAATAATTTAATTTTTGTTGATAATAATTCAACAACAAAGATGAAGTGAATTATTTTTGGAAATAAGTTGGTTATATTTTTTAAAAAAGATAAATTAAGAACATGTTAAAATGTTTCATGTTTCACAAAGTATATTTAAGCTTATTCATAAGGAAATACATTGTTGCTAGAAAAAGTTAGCTTCTTAAAAAAATCTAGTTTTTATTTACATTGATAAGTTTTATAGAAGTCACCACAGAAGAAAAGCATCTGTGATTATGTGGTATAAACAACCATTAAAATGTGATTATAAAGATAAGTTGAATTTTAAAAACTCACTCTTTAAGTCACATTCCCCTGGTCACATGGAACTGAAAAATAAAGCATCGAAGGAAATCTACTTACAAGTAATGTTCAATAGCACTTTCACTTGCTGGTGGTTTCTCAGCTTTCCTACATGAGAACAAGTGATATGAATGAAAGAATGTAATTTACTACTTTCTAAAATATAAAGTATATTTCACAGAGGTCGCACATTTGCATTTTATTTTATCTTGTTTCCATAATATAATATTTGATGCAAAACCAGCACTATTTACTGGATAAATAAATGTTTTTAAACAAGGCAAATGGCAAGTAGTTAAGGAAATGTAAGAAGGGAGAGAAAGATAAATAAAATTAAACAGAGAAGGATAAATAATGAAGGTATCATAAGGAAGCAACCATAAAAGTTGTGCCAAGTATAATGATAAATTTTAATTTTGTCAATGAAAATATATTTAACGTAAGAAACAATGCTATTTTAATAAGCGTATAAGGTTATTGTAAACTTGTTTAGTCAAACCTAATACTTTATAAATTGAAGGTCTTCATTTACTTTAACATAAATGCATTCAGTCCTTTTATTTTTCATTTCTATTTACCCATTTTTGTATATTAATAAAACATATTACATTGATAAACACATCTTGCTACAAATCATATTGTATTTACTAATTTTAAATACATTTTTATTTGCAATGCCAATATTAATTTATATTTTAGGAAGCAATCTTGATATTTCATTTCAATGTCTGTAGAATTAAATTTGTATTAAAATTGATTTTGAAATAATGAGGAATGTTCTATAAAATAGATAATTTCATATAACTTTAAACTCATGAAGCAAAAGTAAGCGACAGCTAGGTGTAGAGTGTCTCCTACGACTGTTGTTTTTACTACAGCAGTTTAGTTCCTTTAACACATGACAGTTATTACCCCTGAGACTATGATGCCTAACTTTCCAAATAACTGTAATAGTCAGGTAACTACATTGTCATTTTTCACTTTTTTTACTGGTAATGATCATAAAATAGTGCATGACACTGGAAATCTAGACAAGTCCTAATAGTTTGTGAGGTCATGGATAACACTGCAGAACATACTTTGGTTCTTTCTGAATCAATATAATACTTTTTGTTATTTTTTTTTATTCACATACTCAGGAATTCTGAAAATAGCACTAATATAAACACCACAATATAAACTCAAAAAATCTTGTGTAGAAATTTGTAGGCCCTATGTGAGCTTTATCAGTCTCTATGAGTTTATGTTAGGTTTGCTCATGTTGACTTTGAGGGACTTATTTTCTTGGAGTAGACCTTACATCAAGTTATTGGTTGTTTACTCCAACAAGCATTGTTCCACCATGCCCTTAGCATTTCTTGCATTTATTATACCATTGCTGATAAAGGTTTAGTGGCTGATTTAGTGTTTACATTTCTCTTCTGTTAATGTGCACAGTACCTTCCTGAACAGCAACAACAACAAAATGCCTGGAACATATGGAGGAAAATTTAGTGATCTATTGGATACTTAACAAAGCTAGTCTGAAAATCAGAAATACAGGTAAACAAGCCACAGCCAGTTCTGACCTAGCCAACTCCTCAGACCTGAAAGATTAGAATCTCTCTCCAGGAATCCTATGACTCAATGCCTCTGAGTTCTCAGCAGGAAGGAAGCACAGGCAAAGGGAAGAAATCCTGCCTATTCATTCTCTGCCCAGCTATCTAACTTGCTCCTTTAATTTTTCTTTTTCTTTTTTTTTATAGTTTTCAGACACGTTTTTTTTTGTCACTGTTCTGTTTTGTTGTTTTTTTAAATAGTTTCATTCTTTTAAGTCAGATAATTAAGCATCATCAATATACTTAAACTTCAATATTAGATTTTGGATTTAAATTGTAAAATGTAAGTATACATGCACAGAAATAAAAGATATAAAACATTTTAAAGAATAAAAAGCAGTTATTTTTTTCTTAAACATTTTTGTAAATTATTTAGTTAGTCATGAGGAACTGAGAAAATTTTAACAAACACACACACACACACACACACACACACACACACACACACACACACACAAAGTAGAAAATAAGATGCTCCTCAACTGAGGAATGGATTAACAAACTGTGGTACATCTACACAATGGAGAACTACTCAGCAGTAAGAGTAAATTATATTCTAAAATTTTCAGGCAAATGAATGGATATGCAGAATATCTTCCTGAGCAAGGTATTACAAACCCAGAAAGAGGAGCAGGTGATGTACTCACTCATTAGTGGACTTTAAACAAAAAGCAAAGCATACCCAAGCTGCAAACCACTACTTGTAAACAGCTTGGGAACTTCACCACCTTGTACTGTTTCCAGAGGAACACCAGATCCAGTCTTGATATTGGGATGAGGAAAGAGGATTTGCCTGGAGTGGATGCTGAGCCAAGCTACCTTGGGACTTTGGGATTTTGGTACCTCTTGCCCTTGCTGAGGAGGAGCCAAGAAGATGGGGAGAAGAGAGAGTGACTAGGAGGGGCGGTAGGGGGAGATAGTTTAAACAAGGAGATACATGGATTAAAAATGAGCCTTTATTCATAATAAAAAAGAATAAAGCTGAAAAACAAAAGATAAGTTCCTAGTTTAATAATTTTCCAACAGCAGACAAACAAATGAAAAAAATCACAAAAGAAAAAGAATGTAAAATATGAATAAAATGAACAGGAGTATTGAAATTTTAAATTTTTGACCACCTACACTCAAACTGTTTTACTACTAGTCTATTCTGTTTCCCATGATCTGTGTTTCTGATAGCATCTCAAGTAGTTTTGAAAAAGTAAAACATTGAAATCAAATACTTTTCCTTTTTCTATGCAGGAAATTTTCATCTGGCTTTTCTTTTTTGTTATATCTATACATATATACATTTTGTCTTCAGGAGCAGGGCTTTGCTGTCGTTTATAGGGAGGAGCCTGGAGTCTTTGCAACAAACTTGGTTGTTTGAGGAAAAACATTGAATGCTTATCATCAATAACTTAATTAGATATAGCTAAGTTGTAATACTGGAAGCTTAATTTAGTAACAAGAGATGAAAGGCTAAAATTCTTTCTCTCCAATAAATTACTTTCATATACATATATATATTTATATAAAATTTTAGAATGTTTCCACTATATTAGGTTTTTATAGTATCCTCATTTTATCTGTTTCTTTCTGCTTCTCTTCCCATCACCCCTCGTATGCCCTGACCCCCTACATTGGATCTTCCCATTCCAGCCTTCTCACTCTTAGCTATTTTCAAACATAAGTTTTTTTTTCTCATTCCTCTAAGCTCTATGATCTTCTTGAATATATTCTGTAAAACTTAATTGGGCTACTAGAAGCCTATATTTATTAATACACTCAGCAAAGCAACTTGCTTAAAAGCAACATTAAATGATAGTTATGAAGTTTCATCTTTTATATTTTATGTGACCATTTTATGGGTTAATTTAATTTGCATATGACATAAATGTCGTGATGTATTTTCCATATGTCTGATCAGATTCCAAAATTGTTTCCATGGGCAAAACCAAAAACATTGTAAATTTTCTTAATTATGTTGAGAAAATATTACCACTACTTTTTCTACCTTTAGTTCATGCTCATAATAAAAATTCATACATCGCTAAAACTTCCATTCACTTATAATATTATATTAATTTTGCTTCAGAGGCATGCATTTTTCACTCTTGGCAATAGTTCTATAATAGAGTTTTAAAATTATAAAGAAAATTATTTTTATCCATCTATTAGTTAGAACTTTCTAGATCCATCTTATTGAATCTTGGGACTTCTGATAAAAATAAGAGCAGGAAAATGATTAATGACTGCATACAGTGTGTGAACTCCTAGGACACTTACCTCTTTTGGGATATGAATTTATATATGAAGAAGTGATGAGATATATTCTAAGACTGGAAAGTTGGTAATTTTTCAATCTTTCCCTTGATGAGCTGTATTTATATAACAAAGAGTTATTATAAGGAGAGATATTTTCCATTATATTTCAAATGATTTTTAGATGGTAAGGAGAGATAGATTTTTTCTCATATATGTTGAGTAAAAATATTCTCATGATGTTTTTGCCAAAAAATAAATAAAATCATGTTTTATAGAGCTATATCTAAATTTTATCTTTTTACCACAGTCTTCAGACATAAGGTACAAGGGAAGCATGCTAACATCATTTGCATTAAGTAAATGAAAATAATAGATAAGCATTTGGTTCTACAAGTTTTGTGTGCCTTCAGAACAATTTATATGTACATATTAAAATTTAAAAAATCACAAGTGTACTCAAGATTATACAGAGTTTATTTTAAGTCCATGGCATGATAACTTTAGAGAAAAATGTAGAAAAATTTAGAAATAGAAAAATATGTAAATAGTTGTATGACAGTATTTGTGCCTTCATGGATGCTTGTTCGCATTTGTGTGAACATACATACAACAGTTGTTTGTGAAAATATTTGGATATAAATGTGGAGATTTGATGTAACCCTACATGCAGTCTTGCAGCAGTCTCCACTTTATTCATAAGGTTCCTTATTAAGCCCACAGCTCTTGGGCATGCTACCATAACTAATCACCTTATACTGACACCTTGTGTTCACCTCCTGAGGAGAGGGATTTCTGGTGTTAACCAAACCAGTCAGGTTTCTCAATGGGTTCTGGGCAACTGATTTCTAGTCATCACTTTGTCCAGCATATTTATATACATTTATCCATATCCCAGTACATCTGCCTGTTTTTGTTGTGTTTATTTTTAGTGGTGTTTGAAGTGTGTGCTTTTTAAAAAAAGAGAAAATAGAGGAAATTTTTAACAAACTTAATTTTTCAAAGTTATAAAATTTCTCCACTACAATTTCTTCATTTTAACTACATTAACATTCACCAAACATTTTTATACATTTTCAACCACTATAAGTTTATGAATAGAAATATCTTTAATGTTTAGCATATACTCTTTTGCAATATATTTCTACTTCATATTGCTCTTACAATCTTTCCATCCTATTTTTTAAAATGACTTCTTAAGGGGATTGATGACATAGATATATATAACTATGGCCTTTAGCTTGAAGTTTTGCATTAATTCCTTTTCACAAGTTGGAAAATTTGCTGGACAGAGTCTTAACTTCAGATAAATATTTTTCATTGCATATCTTAAACTGTTTATCTCTTTGAACACAGAACTTAGGTCTACTATTGTTAAATTATTTTCTCATTTATTAATATGTTATTTGGAAGAAGCTAATACATTTATGAAGTGTTTTGCCATAGAAAAGAAAAGGGAGTAATCCAGGAAAAATCTTAGAATGTAAAAATCTCTAATAATGCCTTTACAAGTTGACTTTTTATAATTGTTTTATAGGGCTTTCTAATCTCAACCATTCCGTGATAATCTGAAAGAAAGTGATCCCAAAATTAGTGGCTTTCTTGGAGTAGGTATGGCCTTGCTTGAGGAAATATGTCACCTTGGAGGTGGGATTTGAAATCTCATATATGTGTAGCAATCTTATTTGTATTTCCACCTTTGATAAGCCATGCTTATGATTCTTATCCTCTGTATAGTTATTGTTAACTCTTCCGCATTTTAAATTCTTTTTACTGTTTTTTTCTTGATAAACACAAAATAAAGAAGGAAGAAAAAAAAAAAAGAAAAAAGAAATCTCATATATGTTCAAACCATGCCCAGTATCTGCAATCACGTTCTGATGTCTGCAAATCAAGCTTTAAAATCTCAGCTCCATTTCCAGTGGCATGTCTGCCTGCATGCCATTGTGTACAACCGTGAAACTACTGAACTCTAAAAGCCACCCAATTTAGTGTTTTCCTTTACAAGTCTTGTTCTTGTCACACTGTCTCTTCAGCAATAATCACAATTAAGACGCCTTCCAAAATTTATGAGTTCATAAATAAAGTCCAAACATTTGAGATGGTATAATATTAATACTTATATCAAACTCTATCTTAGCAGATTAACTATGTAGAATGTAAGACATTGACAGTCAAAAGTACACATGAATTCTAAAAGCATGACTTCAAGCTTTCATTCACAGATGAGGGTAAACTCATAATAATTTTAATATAATCTATTTTGCTTAATATCAACATTAATGTGTGTGCATCAGTGTGCATAAATACTAATTACACCATTCAATTTTATGAGTAGGCATACTGCAATGAAATTGTCATATATATATATATGTGTGTGTGTGTGTGTGTGTGTGTGTGTGTGTGTGTGTGCAAAACTTTTATAAGATTAAAAACTGATGAGCCTTCTTTAAGAGTCAATGTTCATATAGCATACATTTCTTATAGCAATAACTATTCTTTACACATTTCTAAAACTATGGATTGATACTGAATGAAATTAAGACCTTTCCTCACCAAACAATTAAAGTCACACTTTAAAACACTTTAAGCAACATTAAAATATCTGTTTTTAAAAGACAAGCAACATAGGAAAATTGAAAAGAGGTAAAAAAATAATATATTTGGGTATTAAACAGCCACACACTTGTCATATATAGCTGGTAATTCATTATCCATATGAAGATTTATTGACTTTTAGGAGAAGTTCATGTACATACATAAAATAGGCTATCAGAAGAAAAATCAATGATTCAAATAAAACAGAGAAGATAGTAATATTATTTTTAAAAAATGGTTTTTGACAGTTGGTTAGCATTAAAATGAGAAAATAAAAATATAACCACACAATAATCTATTATTGAACAAATTTAAGAAAAAAATACAGAATAAAAAACAATGAACAGAAACACCTACTGGTCAAGACTGTATAGTTTATGAGTAAGTAAGGAAGAGTAAAAGTTTTTATTTAAATTATTACCCCAAAATATGAGAGAAAAATATATCAAAAACAAAGAAACAGTTAATCAATCACTTGGACATATAATGATAAGTGTTGGTTAATATTGGTTTTAAATGAGAAAATTAAGATGTGAATGTCTAACAGAAAATTTAAAATTAAATAAAATTTCCCATGTAGTTATAGTTGTAAACCTGTTAATGTGGTTTTTTTTTTCATAGTACCTGAATCATTAAATGACAATGCCTATTTTGAAAAGTATTTTTTCTGTATCTTTTAATATAAAATAAAATATAAAAAACATGGTAAATAATTAGGCAAAAAAGTGGTTGAGCAAAATATACAAATGTCCCATATATTAAAAATTCAATGAATGATTATCAGTGAGACTTTAACTGTGAATAAAAAAAAAATAAATGGAGGCATCAAAAATAGAGATTGTGATCTCCATGGTTGTTTTAATCTGTATGTGTACTTGAAAACTGATGGGTTTTGCATATGGGTAAAAATATATCACTGTTTCTTCATTTATTAACAGTAACAGTATTAGGATGTATTTAAACACATTGTACTTAGTACTTTTGGAGTTGATTCATGTTATATCTGTTCAACAACTTAAAGTACTCATGGGTGAATAATGGGGACTTCACAAGATAGAACAGGAAACACAGTCATATCCATGCTCTCTTTCAAACACCAATTTTGTCTGTTCTGTGTTGGAAATCTGTTGTCAAGCCATCAGGAGATGTGGTCAAAATTCCAGAGTCATGAACCAAAAAGATTTCTATTTTTTCTATAATTCTTATGTATTGAAGTAGAATAAGAGAAAACAGGGTAAAATACTTATTTATTTGTGTTTTGCTCATTGGAAAATACGTTTTGCATTTATGTATAATGTGACAGAAAAACTGTAGTTACAGATGCACTTCAAGTATCCCTTTGAAATATCATCAAACAACTTTTTGTCCAAAAGTGTTAAAATGTATCTGAATTTATTACATATATTTAATATCTAATTTCTTAAGGAATCATAACCTTCTAAGTGGTGCTATCACAAACATATTATTCTATAATTTATTCATTAGAATTCAGTATTACAAGATATAGCTTCAGATATATCCTACCAAGAAAAAATTACTTTAAAATTTTTATTTCCTTGAATTTTACTATGAAGAAATACCTATTATACATTTCTTGATCATTTGTAAACAAACGTTATGAGTTACTATATAGTTCTCTGTACCTATAGATATTATAGCTGGAGAGAGCTTTACTTAAAATTTATTAAAGAATAAAATATATCATTATTTCTGATGCAATGGTAAATGTTTATTGGTGTGTATAAGCATGTCTTGATTTGTACTTCTCTGATGCCTAATGATGTTAAGAACTTCTTTACTTATCTTTCAGCCATTTGGAGTTCTGTTGAGAATTCCATATTTATCTCTGTATCACATTTTCTAATTGGGTATTTTGGTTTGTTAACCTCTACCTTCTTTGGTTCTCTATATATTTTAGTGATCAATCTTCTTTCTGATGTAAGAGTGGTAAAGGTCTTTTCTCATTCTCTGTGCTGCTGATTTGCCTTATCCACTAGGTACTTTATCTTACAGAAGCATCTCAGTTTTAGAAGGATCAATTAATTAATGATGAGAACAAATACAGAAACTAACAGACATTTCACACATAGACACACACACACATACACACGAGAGAGAGAGAGAGAGAGAGAGAGAGAGAGAGAGAGAGAGAGAGAGAGAGAGAGAGAGAGAGACCTTTGAACCTGGTGTACTAAATGAGATGACTCCATCAAATCCCTTTCCTCAGACCTCAAAAGGCATGGCCTTACAGATGCAGTGGTGGTCTGGATTGATAATCATGGCTTTTGTTATCACCATAGACTGAGAGGATAGGGTTGTACAGAGATGGCCACACCTGCACTGGCTGCAAACCTAGGGAGAAACAGATCTGTCTCTTACTAACTGGAGCACTCAGAAAAGTGGTCCCTGAAGTTGCCTGAGCAAGAGAATAGCAATGACTCTGTTGGCCAGGGCATAGGTGAGCTAATCCTGAGAGCATGAGAGCTGACATAGTAAAGTTCTGCATTACAGAGACTAGAATGTGCTTGTGATGAGTTTGTTTTCTCATAATTGGGCACCACTCTCAGTTGGCAGAAAGCCTCCATCCTTTGACTTGTCAATAGGTAAGGGTTGTTTAGGGGATTTTCATTGTACCCCTGTCTTAGTTATGGTTTCTATTTCCATGAAGAGACTCAAAACCATAGCAACTCTTATGATAGAAAATATTTAATTGTCTTGTCTTACAGTTTCAGAGATTAAACCCATGATAATCATCATGGTTTCTGGTGGAGAAGCTGAGATCCACAGGCAACAGAAGCAGGTTGTATCTACACTGAACATAGTATGAGCATAAGTGACCTCAAGCAAGGTCTCACAAACCCAGAAGGATAAGCAGGGGATGTACTCACTCATTAGTGGACTTTAAGCAAAAACATTCCTTTTTGATTGAAAGATGACAGGTGAATAAAGCGATTTAAAACACACACACACACATACACACATACACACAAACCTTCTGATTTGACTGTAAAATTATTGCTTAGCAGAAATTTGTGATGGCTATAGTGCATCTGTGGGTATTAGGTGTGACCTAGTGTGCTTTCTTCATCTGTGTAGCTGAGCTTACCCTTTCTTGAGGATCTTTGGATTTTACTTTTTATGTTTCAAGTATCTTAGAGAAAACAGGAGTTTCATTACTGTATTTTTTTTTTTTTTTGCGATCCTGGATGTTTTTCTTTTTTATATAAAGACTGATATTGATTTTCAAAAAAATAATTAAAAATGAAGTTATAATATATTGTACTTTGTAGGAGAGGTTTTCTTTTGATTTCCCCAGAAAATGAGAGAGTGGATTTATTCTGGATTAAAGAAAATAATATTTGATTGAGAAAACTATTCTGAAAAGTTTATGTTGGAAATGGATAGCCTAGATGATCCAACATTTCAGATAACCTCTTTTGCAGTTTTTTTTTTTTTTGTGTGTGTGTGTGTGTGTTCTGCATCTAAGAGAGCAGGTTCAACAAAACTGAATGAGATGATACAGCTTCCAGTGTGAAAAGGAATAGAATCTCTGCTACTTCCTAGAGAAAGTATTCTTGCTTAGATTTATAAACCTAAAAGAAAATTTTGTAATTTTCTTTCTTTTATAAACCTAAAAGAAAATAGTGTAAGTAGTCATGTTAATCTGATTATCATCATCATCATAATAATAATAAATACATTTTGGAATAAATTTAAAAGTATACTTTCACATGGAAGAAGACAATTTATATTATGTGAAAATCTTTGAACATGGACAATTTTAAAAGGGCAGAGATGGGTAGCTTTTTCTATATAAAATGCAGAATTGCTATCTTAAGTGTACTTTAGGAGACAGGTCTCATGAAATATAATCTTATGACAAACAAATGGGCATCATGATCACTAATATAAGCACAAATACACTGAAGTTTTATTTCAGTTTTAAAACTGGCACATACCCTGCAATATACTGAGTAATATTTAAATGATTAAAGTTGCTCTGTATATAAGTTTTTAATAACAGAATTATTGGTTACTTGGTTTTGTTTCTTTCAGTAACAGTGGGATGACATGCTCTGGAAACAGAAAGTTACCAAAAAAAAAAAAAATACATTTGATTGTTCACAAATTGTTATCCGTATCTTCTTCAATTTTTCTTCATGTTAACTTTTTTTTTAACCCAAGGAATAAGCTTTTCATTTTATGGCATTTCTGTACCATCAAGCTACACCTCATCTGTAAGCTTTTCCTTGATCTTGAATGTCCTGCATTATCTTCCTAGTATCAAAATAAAATGTATAAAGTCACATATTGTTAATTTAGTCTGTTTACTCCTATTGCAACTAATTTTTTATGATGACATTTTAGTTTTGCCAATGTGTCCAGTAACTGTATGGTCAGCCTCTGAGACTGATGCCATTATTTTAAATTATTACTGAAATTTAGGGGGAAAAAGACTAAGAAACAATGAAACAAATCTATGTTTGTATATGAAGTCTATGAAGCCCCTTCAGAAGCAAAAAAGAATTTGTATTGCTTTATTTCAAAGCTACTCATTAATCTATCAGATGTTCTAAAAGGTGGTGAAAAACTAAGTCTGAGTTTAGTAGAATTAAAACAGTGTCCTTACCAATTTATCTTTGTCTGAAAACTGGTATCCATATATTTTAAAGAGATTTGCTTATCAGTCAATCTACTCTGCCTATACTCTGAAGAATTTATCTTCTGGGAAAATTACTTTGAATAATTAATTCTAATCTAGTCAATGAGTTCAAAGCAGGTCACAGTGGTTTGTAATTCCTCTTGGACATGTTCAGGGTCATTGGTAATTCAATGGATGTTGAGGGTATAGAGTTTTATAAATCAGTGACAGGCCACAGGTTTTCTAATATCTTGCAAAAAAGTGAGCATACCCTTGAGTATTGGTAATTTTTCATCTGAGGGAAGCATGACTCTTTGACCCAAAGTCTCATTCTCTGTAATGTTTATATTCAGATATGTATCTACATCTGAGCCAGCAGCTGTAATCTATATTCTGTTGTCATGTCCCAAGAGAAGGCTGGTTTTTAAGAATTCTATTTCAGAGGAGAAAAATAATTAGCATGTAATTCTTAAGTACATAGGAAAGACATCTTGAATAATTGTGAACAAGACTGCTAGAAAGAACTTCTTAGATATCTGAGCACTGGTATAACCATGGTTTGTTACTATATGTATATTCCCCCAGTTATTTGATGTCCTTACTCTATCTTATTCATAACCAACCATTATAATAAATTTCTTCTCTGTGAAATACTCTATTATCCCAGAATTTTTGGATTAATAAGACAAAAGTAATTTTTTTCAGTTTCAATGAGGACATTTTCAATTATGTGAATATTTCCACCAATGATGATTAAAATCTCTCTCTTTCTCTCATTCTTTCTCTTGTTCTTATTCTCTTTCTCTCTCTGTATGTATATAATTTGTTTTAAATAAATGGCTTCTGTTCTAATATGTATAAACTATTACTCTACTTGTCATAAAAACAATATTTTATTTTAAAATTCATTAATTATATTTTCACTTTTGCTTTCAATTAATGTTGCATTATTTAAATTACTGTCTTTATTTAAAAAAATAGAAAAGATAAAATAATGTTTCAAGTTATGAAGAAATGAACAGAGACCACAGCAGGGCTAAGAAAATTCTAATTGCTAATGCAGTGACCCGAAGGTTTCTATGCGTATCTTAAGGATCCAATAAGGTTGATAAATATACTTAATCAGAAAATAAAACAGAAACTAAAGCTACGGGAACTGATTATTAAAGTATTCAGTTTCATTTTATAGTTAAATAGTTGTGCTATGAAACTTTTTAGTATGTGGTGAACCCAGAATGCTACAATGATTGTGGTATTTAGCTGCTTTTTGTTACCCTTGATAAAAGTGTTATTCTTTTATTTATTTATTATATTTCTCGTTTTACATGCCAACACCAGTTTGCTCTCTCCTCTTTTCCCCATTCCAACCACCTACTCCAATTTACTCCTCAGAAAATGGAAGTACTCCCATGTGGAGTCTACTAGGCCAAACAACATCAAGTAAAGGCAAGACCCAGCCTTCAAACCCCCTGCATCAAAGCTGAAGAGGGTATTTCACTATCAGAAATAGGCTCTAAAAAGCAGTTCATATACCAGGAATAAATCCTGATCACACTACCAGGAACCCCAGAAACATATCATATATCTGTCATCCACATTTAAAGAGTCAAGTTAGTTCCCCTGCACTTTCCCCATCCATCCATCCATCCATCCATCAATCCAGAGTCCATGAGCTCCCACTAGATCTGGTGAGCTGTCTCTGTGGTTTTCTCCATTATCATCTTGACCCAACACCATCCTTGCTTGTGTAATCCCTTCTTTTGCTCTTCTATGAAGCTTCAGTTGCTAAGGCCTCAAACGGAGAATCTCTGCTGCTTCTGTATCCATTTGTCATTGGATAAAGGCTCTATAATGACATTTAGGGTAGTCACTGATCTGATTACAAGGGGAAGTCAATTCCAGCACCCTCTGATCTATTGGTTGGAGAGCTAGCTTGGGGTCATCTGTGGGGATTTTAGGAATTTTCCATGTATCAAATTTCTCCCTAACTTCATAATGACTTCTTCTGTCAAGATAACTCATTTATTGCTCACCCTTTCTGTCCCTACACCTACTTGACCATTTTATTCTCTCATTTCTATTCCCTTATTACCTTTCTTTTCCTTCACCCTCCCAGTTTACCCAGGAGATCTAATTTTCCTCAGGGAAATTAATACATGTTCCTAAAAGGTTCCTCCATAGTACCTAGTTTTGCTGAGTTTGTCAAATGTAGCTTGGTTATAATTTGATTTACATCTAATATCTACTTATAATTGAGTATTAAATAAAAATATATTTTAACTGCCTCTTTATATGTAGATTTTCTCTAACAAACCCAAACACACTCATTTTTTCACTCTCCTGTGTGTGTTTCTGTGCATGTCTGTTTTTTCTGTTTATATATCTAAAAATGTAAGTACTCACAGAGACCTTGTGTCAGATTCCCTGCCCATCCTAAGAGTCACAACTTTGCTGTCTAAAGACAGTTTCAGGGTTTCAATTGTGATCTCATGGTAAAATTTCATGTTTACCTTAACACTTGAGTCATCTTTCTGTCTACCTAATATATTTATTTTCTTCTGTATATGTAATTTCACTTCATTATAAATCAACAACACACAAAAGTTATTCCATGTTTGATGTTATATTTAGGAAGTAGTCAACTGTGTCAATGCATTGAAGGGTATTTCCCACTTTTTATTCTATCAAGTTCAATGAAGCTGGGTTTATATTGAGGTATTTGATCCACATGGATTTGAGTTTTCTGCAGGGTGATAGGCTTGGATCTCTTTACATTTTCTATACACTATCTTCCACTTATGCCAATACCATTTCTTGAAGATACTGTCTTTTTCCATTAAGTATTTTGGACCGTTTTGTCAAAAATCTGGTGTTGATGGGTGTGTGGGTAAATCAGTTTGATTCCATTGATCCACAAATCGGTCTTTATGCCAGTACCAAGCTATTTTTATTTCTATAGCTCTATGATCTAATGTAAAATTGGGGATGGTGATGTCTCCTGAGGTTCTTTTGTTGAGTAAAATTGTTTTGGAAGTCCTGGCTTACTTGTTATTCTAAATGAAATTGAGTATTGTTCTTTGAAGGTTTGTAAAATATTGTGTTGGGATTTTGATGGGAATTTCATTGACTGAAGTTTGCTGTTAGTTAGACTCCAATTTTTACTATGTTGATCCTACCTATCCAGAAACATAGAAGAGATCTTTCCATTTTCTGATAACCTCTTCAATTTCTTCTTCAGTGATTTAAAGTTTTGTCAAACAGATCTGTTACTTCTTTGGTTATAGTTACGTTGAGGTAGTTAATACTATTTTCAGCTATTATAAAGGGTGATGATTCCCCTATTTCTTTTCAGTCCTATTATCTTTAATGTATAGGAGAGCTACTGAAACTGAGATGCTTCTGTGAAGCCAAGGACACAGTCAATAAGACCAAATGACAACCTACGGAATGGGAAAAGATTTCACTAACCCTACAAATGACAGAGGACTGATGTCTAAAATATACAGAGAAATCAAGAAACTAGAGCCCAAAGCCTTAAATAACCCAATTAAAAAATGGTTTTCAGAACTAAAAAGGAAATTCTCAGCAGAAGAAATTCAAATGGCTGAAAGGCACCTGAAAAACTGCTCAACATCTTTAGCATCAGAGAAATGCAAATCAAAACAACTCTGAGATAACACCTTACACCTGTCAGATTGGCTAAGATAAAAGACACAGATGACAGCCTATGCTGGAAAGGTTGCAGAGCAAGGGGAACATTCCTCCATTGTTGGTGGGAGTTTAAGCTTGTTCAGCCACTCTGGAATGTAGTATGGTAGTTTCTCAATCTCACCAAGAATTCAGCAATACCACTACTGGGCATATACCCTAAAGATGCACATTAGCACTGCAAAAGCATTAGCTCAAGTAACTATGTTCATAGCAGCATTATTTGTAATAGCAAGAATCTGGAAACAACCTAGATTCCCACCACTAAAGAATGGATTAACAAGCTGTGGTACATCTACACAATAGGGTGTTACTCAGCACTAAGAAAAAATGATATCCTAAAATTCTCAGGAAAGTGGATGGAATTGGAGATTATCCTTCTGAGCTAACTACAACAAATATAGAAATATAAGTAGGAGATATAATCACTCATTAGTGGACTTAAAAAATGTAAAGAACACCCAAGTTGTAAACCACAACCACTGAACAGCTTGGGATCTAAAAATTATATTTAATATAGATTTCAGTCCATTTGATCTCAACACTATTGATTCTACACAATGACATTGTTACATTGTTCTTTTTTTCTTGTCACTCTATTTTATTTTATTCTTTTAGAAAATAAAGACTCTTTAAAGGTAAAATAAAATGAAAAGATAAAACTAAATAAACTATTCCATGTCAAAACCAAAGATATACACTCAAACAGACACACACACAAACACACCACACATAAACAGACACACAGACATGCACACACAAAACATATAAACCCTTTTCAAATACTTTTTAGTAATTCTCCATTAATTTTCCTCATAAGATCATTGAATGTTTATTTAAAATTATGTTACTGTGATACAAAATCAACTTTTGCATTAAATGATTAAAGTTATAATCTCCTATTTCAGTGCACAATCTAAACCACTGTAATCTAGTAGTTGAATCAAAATTAAAATAATTCTCCTCCCTGTAATAGATTTTAAACTCATATGATTATGAGAATATTAAAGAACATAAAACATATCTAATTCAAGATTTTATAGATGATTTTGTATTTTAAAGAAGAAATTTTGTATTTATATCTTTAAAAATATAGAAGATAGTTTCTATATGCACACTAAAAAGTGATTGACAATTTTAAATATGTTTGTAAGATGAAAAGATATAGATAAGAAAATTATCTCATGCTTTTATTACTATGAGGTACCTTCTCAAGGTTAAGGAATATATAGTTCGTTCATTTTTACTTGCTTTGCACCTTTGTTTATAAACAATTTAGAAAAGCTTTTTAAAACTTCGGTCAGCTAAAGACAAAGTGTCTTTTTTTAATTAATAATTAGGAAACAGTTTTCTTTTGAGTATCACCATTTCCCTATCTTTACTTCCTCCTTTGAACCGACCTAAGATGCTTTTTCCACAATGATGTTTTGTACTTGCCACAACAATGAACTGAAATGTAGAAATACACTCCTAAGATGCTTTTTGTCAAGTATTTCTCATTATTTTAAAGAACATTATTTTCTAAAAATAATAACAAAAAATAGAGTGAAAAGTAAAGTAAAAAAGTATGTAAAAATGCCATTGTATAGAATGAATGGTGTTGAGATGAAATGAACAGCAGACGACTAGATTAAATATAATTTTTATATTCCCATGCTGATTGACATTTCAATAATCATTATTCTCATATGGCCACTTCTTGTTACATATGCAAAATACTATTCTTATTCATGATTTTTAAAGTCTATGTCCACCTCAACTTGATATATCAGATCCTTGATATACCAGACTTTATTGACTCTCCCTCTGATATTTTTATTATTAAGAATAAAGTCACATTTTCTATTCATGTATATCCTTGTTCAAGCTCCCTTCCCCCTCCCACCGCTTCCAGTCACTCTCTCTTCTCCACATCTCCCCATCTCCTCCCCAGCAAGGGTAGGAGGTCCCAAGGTCCCAGTATGGCTTAGTTAAGCATCTACTCCTGGCAGATCTAGTTTTATCACACCAACATCAAGGCTGAGGCAGTTGTTCCTCTAGAAGGAGTGGCATCCATGGTGCCAGTCCAAGGTGTTTCAAATCCAAAGCTGTTTAGTGGTTGTGATTTGCAGCTTGGGCATGCTTTGTTCTTTTTTCTTTTCTTTTCTTTTTTTTTGTTTAGAGTCTACTAATGAGTGAGTACATACCCTGCTTATCTTTCTGGGTTTGTGATACCTCACTTAGGAGGATTTTCTCCAAATCCATCCATTTGCCTACAAATTTTAGGATATAATTTTTTCTTATTGCTGAGTGGTACTCCTTTGTGTAGATGTACTACAGTTTGTTAATCCATTCTTCAGTTGAGGGTCATATAGGTTGTTTCAGGTTCTTGCTATTACGAATAATGCTGCTATGAACATAGCTGAACTAATGCCTTTGGAGTGCGAATGTGCGTCTTTAGGGTATACACATATTTTTCAAAGCAATAAAAATTTGAGATTGCATAGTTATAAGTATGTATGCAGATTATTAATTTTGCTTTTATTTTCATACTCAACTTACTTCATAGCCAGCATGTGTCTTTATGTCTTACTTAATCTTCATATTTTTAGAAATATGTAATAAGAATATGGTAAATTTTCTTATAAATACTTAGTGTAAGTAATCATAGCAACTATTGAAAAATATTAATTGTGTATATGCTTATATATACATACAATTGCACATAAATGAATCTTGTATATTATTTTATGTATCATGCGCAAATTGCTATTAAATGGGGTAGATAGATTTGTCCATGAAGCAATTCCTATTGCCACTGTAAATGAACACAAACTAAACAAAAAAGATGTTGTTGATTATTTATGAACGTGCTTATTGAGCGTTATATATAAGAATTCATTTCCAACAATAAAGAGATGATGGCAAGGTTATTTGAGTCTATTGTTCTGTTTTTCTTTTATATAGCATGCCTACACTTCGTCATAAAATATGTTAATCTCAAAAGAGAACAGTGCTTTTTAAATCAATACTAAAATTAAAAATTTACCAAAAACCAAGTAGGTCTTCTAATGTCATTGTGATTTTATTAAGAGAGAACCAATCTTAACCTATTGAAAAAGTTAATTGAAAGTTAGGAATAATTAGAAAATGTTGAGTTTTAAATGCTTTTTCAGAGAATAAGCATAGTTACAAAATTGCAATTATTAGCTACATATTTGCTTGCATCATCCTGCAGTCCTCTCTAGGAAATTAGTTTTCTTAAAGTTGTTCATTTACAATAGAGTTTCTAATTGTGTTAATGGCATTTCTGAGTATTGTTTTCAATTAGAGTGGTATAGTGGATAGATCTAGTGCTTCCTAAGGTTTATGTGAAGCATTCCATCAAGCTCTTTATTAGTAGAGTGTGAAAGACTTAAGCTATAAGGGAAATTGCCTTTGTACAATTAAACTTTGCATCTTATTTTTTTCATTACCAGTTGAATTGAGCAAGCCACTGCTTTTGTCTATTGTTGCTGTTCCTCTTTTTTGAATATGACCCCTCTTGAATAAAATCTAAAATAATAATTAATTAAATATTAAACAACCTCAAACAACTATATAGGAAGAATTAAATTAAACTAAATTCTTCAGAAACTGATAATTTTAAATAGGTCCTAATATTAATAAAAATGCAATTTCATACCAGATATACTGCCATTTACAATGAAATTCTAGCACTATCCAAGACTTATCAGTAACATGTACCATCTTGGATAGTGTTTTTCTTTTTTTTATAAGAGCATGTTCCTCGCTTGATCTACCATACTCTAGGGGATGGCCACAAACCAGAGAATGTACTAGCAGCATTTGTTGGACTGTGTCTAATAACACCTGAAAAAAATACTGATTGAGTTGAATTTATGTAGCAAACAATACAAACATAAACAGATAATAAAATAAAACCAACAAAATATGTAATATAAACAGGCCATGAATTTAAAAGAGAGAAATTTGTGTTAATTTCCCTGTAAAGAAGAAGAGGGAAGAAGAAAAGGAATATATGCCTAGTAATTTCAAAAAAATAATAAAAATAAATTTTGAAATATAGAACTGAAATATAAAAGATGATTCAAAATTGAGCCAATATTGAAATGGGCTAAAAGTCTCAAAAGAGATAAGGAAGAAAAAGTAAATCTGACCAAAATATAGGAAAAAAATTTCTTAAGTATTAATAAAATATTTAAAATTGAAGACATTCTCAAAACCAGAAATAATAAAAAACCTCAAACATATTTAGAAATTTAAAGTTACCTAGAAATGTAAATTATAATAATTTTTATGTTTATTCTACAGAACTCAGTTTCTTCCTTTAGAACAGAAAATTTAATAAACCTGTATTAATTGTAATACTTGTTTTTCTTGTGTTTCTCTGTTTCCTCTGCTGATAACATTGTGTCTTTTATTTTGATGACTATCAGGTATTATAAACCTGTCTGTGACATATTTTAGTTTTAAGCAAATAAAATGGTGATTTTTTTGCTGTTTGTATATATATAATTTCAGACCTAAACACTTGCATTAGACAACTAGTGAAGTGCTTATCAGTCAAAAAGTTTCACTTTTACCTACTCAGTAGTCTTGAGTTGCCTGTCATCTACTTTCTGTGATGAGATTTCACGAGATCTCCTCATTTCCAATATAGTAAGTCTACTGATAATATGATTTGTCATATTTCATGTAGAAGTGAATTCTAAGTGATACTGTCTCACATCAGACATCCTGCTACTTTGGCTCTCTTATAGCCCCTTTCTTTGACCTTTGAGCCTTATGTGCGATAAGCAGATTTGCTCAAGATATATCTGTTGAACTTGCAAAAGTCTGTTGATTTACATTGTGTCCAGATACGACTTTTGTAATGGTCTCTATTTGCTATAAAGAGAAACTAGTTTGACAAGAGAAGACATGTAATCTTATTTATAAATCTGTGTTTTAAAATGCATATAGTAAAGAGACTGAATCAATAAAATGATAGTAGTAGGTTGTCTTTTAAGATCTATAGTTTCACTTGCTCCAGGATATTGTCAAATTTTCTAATACTAGAAATATTTTTTTCCTGCAAAGTGAGCATTAAGTACCATTTTTTATTTCTACCATAATATTAATATCACTAATTTTCATTCAGTTGAACTCATCAGTGTTATGGTTAACAGATATGTGACTTAGATAACAGATATAAAGATAACTTTGAGATACCATCTGACACCTGTTAGATTGGCTAAGATAAAAGACACATAGGACAGCCTATGCTGGAGGGGATGCAGAACAAGGGGAACACTCCTCCATTGTTGGTGGGCGTGTAAGCTTGTTCAGCCACTTTGGAATGCAGTATGGCAGTTTCTCAGAAAACTGAGAATCAATCTCCCCAAGAATCCAGCAATACCACTTCAGGGTTTATACCATAAAGATGCACAGTCACACTCCAAAGGCATTAGCTCAACTATGTTCATAGCAGCGTTATTTGTAATAGCAAGAACCTGGAAACAACCTAGATGTACCTCAACTGAAGAATAGATTAACAAACTGTGGTACATCTACACAATGGAGTACTACTCAGCAGTAAGAAAAAATGATATCCTAAAATTTACAGGCAAATGGATGGATTTGGAGAATATCCTCCTGAGCAAGGTATCACAAACTCAGAAAGATAAGCAGGGGATGTACTCACTCATTAGTGGACTCTAAACAAACAAACAAACAAACAAACAAACAAAAAGCCAAGCATGCCCAAGCTGCAAAACACAATCACTGAACAGCTTGGGATCAGAAACACCCTGGACTGACACCGTGGATCCCACTCCCCGTAGAGGAACACCAGACTCACTCTTGAGTGAGGGGGGAGAAAACTGCATCTGCCAGGAGTGGAGACTGAACTAAGCAATATTGTGGCAATAGGACCATGGGACTGCCTGCAGCCTGCCCAGGGATGGGATGGGGATTTGTGGAGAAGAAAGAATGATCTGATGTGGTGGGAGGGGGTGAGGACCTTGAATAAGGATATACAAGATTAGAAAGTGTGATTTCTTTGTTCATAATAATAATAATAAAGGAAAAAAAGGAATTATTTGTTAATTTAAGTGAAAGAGATAGTCAGTAATATGTCTGAACTACTGACCCAGAATTTATTATAATATTAAGCCTCCATGTCAATTATTTGGGAAGCTGCTATTGGTTATTTGAGATTCTGGCTACATATATGAATATATAAAAACATGTATATATATTATTGTTCTTGTTTGCTGAATAACAAAAGGCTAGAATAAAGTCTATATTAGTGAGTTACTTTGAAATAAGCATTTAAACAACAAAAGAAGAAAGAAAATTCAGAAACCCTATAGCTAAACTTGTAAATAGTTGTGAGGCTACTTGTGGTACTAGGAGCTGAAATAGAGTCCTCTGCAAACACCACACACTTCTAATTACTGATTTCAACATTCCCTTTCAACTCTCACAGTCAGGTTTTTGTAAGAGTTAAGAGTGAAAAAATGACAGTACTTTTACTCATACGTCTCTTTTTTTCTTTTTTTTCTTTATTTATTTTGTATTTATCAGGAAAAATAGTAAAATTAATTTAAAATGCTGATAAGTTAACAATAACTATAAAGAAGATAAAAATTATAAGCATGACTTATGATATTTGGGCTGGAGAGATGGCTCAGCCGTTAAAGGCTAGGCTCACAACCAAAAATATGTCTGGTTTTATAATCATTGAAATTCAGATATTAAGCCAGTGAAATATAATACAAATTTATCGTTCATTCTAAAAGCTTGGTAGTTTTGGGGAACCTCACCACCAGAATGAATAATACACGTTGAGGTCTTCTAAGACTTATTAAGCCTCATATACTACCACTTACTTAAAATCTTGGTTGAATCTCCTTTTCAGACACAATGTAACAAGCAACCTCACTTAAGTGCTTTGAATTTCACATGTAATCAACTTTTACATCCTACTTTAGTATAAAACATAAATTAGTTCTAAGCTTAAATTATGTACTCTTCCATGACCTTGACCCTTGTGTATCATTTGCTGAAAGTAGAAAATAAAAAAGTGGAAAGCAACTTTCTAAAATCTGCCATAAATGTTGAAAGCATGGGTTTATGTATATTGGTTTATCAGCAATGATGTTTGTCATCTGTGTTAGAGCCAGTTAAAGTCAGTGACTTAATCACTCATAACATTGTGCTAAAATTTCTGTAACTGCATCATTCCTTGCCCTTGTAATTTTTTTGCAATTCAATAATAGATACAACAGAGCCATTAGTTACAAAACAACACAATACATAAACATATTCACAAGGATCAGATGCAAACAAATACACAAATGCACAGCAGCAAATAGCAATATACACAATTACACTCAAGGACAGATCCAGAAACAAGCACATACTTAATAGTCAGACACAGACATTTTTATAAATGATACCTAATATAACATGGAAAAATAATAAAATAAAATGAAATTTAAATTTCATATTTTCAAACACTTAAACATTTAAGAAATGACTTAAAATGACAATGAAGTCAATGTGGAATCACATGTATATGAAATATCTAAAAGTCAGATATTATTTGTTTTATCCATTAAAACATATGATTTGACAATATAGTTTGACATATGTCCTATGCAATACAAAAATAGCATAAATAAGCTTCAATGGTCATTATTTTAGAATGTATTATTGCCTTTCACAATGCAAATACAATAAACAAAATAAACTAATATTCAGAGATGTATTATTATGTATTAGGTCGTTGAGTGTATGTGTGTGTCTGTGTGTGTGTGTGTCTGTGTGTTTGTGTGTATGTGTGTGTGCCCTAGCCAGGTATTCATGTATGTCAAAACTCAGATAATTATTATCTAAAATAATTACTTTTTTATTCAGAAAGAACAGGTAATATTCAATTTGAGCATAGGTATAGTCACTTAAAAATACTCACTCAAATTTAAAGATTTTATAATCAATTTGAGTCCATAAATACAAATATTTATAGTATGTTAATATAAATAAGTTTATAAGTACCCAGAAATTATTTGATCTGTCATGGTCTAATTACCAGAATTTACCACAACTATTAATCATTCTTTGCAAAAGCCTGGTTACTTTTTCCATTGTCATAATATTTATCAATGTATTATCATAGGATATTACTAACCATTCTAAACTTTAATTGATTATATTAATCATTATATCTAGGTACATGTACAGCATTTTCAGTTGTGTTTTGAGGCAACAGTTCTTTACTAAACTATATTTTTCCAATTTGTATTTTTTAACTTACCTTATTCCTCTTGTCAATTCTCTGTAGGTTTACTTTAAATAAAACACATTGCATTATTTAGAATCTCTTCTGTAAAATTGTTTCAATCATAATTATCTGATTGGTTGATTATGTTCTTCATGTTACATTGTAAAATATTTCATGACTCTAAAATGTGTATCAGATTCCATGCTCCTAGGAACATGTTACTTATATGAAAAAAGTTATTTAAGCAGCATCTTTGATTTATGATACAATTTGCCATCATCCACATAACCTATAATGAAAAAAACATGCAATGCCAAATAGGCATAATTTATTTTTAAACATTTATTATATACCAAAGAGTCACTATTTTGATATTAAGAACGCTATTATCATAGCCATTTTGCTTATTAAAAGATGAGGTATTAGCAGTCAATATAAGTATCTAATAAATGTAGGAAATAGTCAGTGCTCTATGTTCACATGAACATGCAATTTCAAACACTGTTTTATCTGAGTCAGCAAAACTATAATGGGAAAAAATTGTTGAGTCCAGCAAATCTATTTTCAGAGATTATTTTTTCTACTATTACAGTTAATTTCTGCTGATGTGCCAGTATTATTTGCTTGACCTAGCAATGTGAGTGTTTAATGGACTTAGCATCACTAAGGCTGGGAACTGCTTATGTGAGTCCTAAACCTGAGAGCTTAGCTAATTCTCATATATTTTGCTGCCTGTATCTTTTAATTTTAGATTCAAAATACACTATTAAGAAATTGGCACTATTGGCAACAATTAATTAAACAATATCATGCCAAGAAATTACTAATTAATTGATGTTCCTTGAAACAGTTAAATGGCAAAAATGTACACCTAATTCCTGTTTTCTGAGCTTTGCTATTTGAACTGTTACTTTTTTCATCATTGTAAATATAAGGACACGTGATTTTTTGAAGAGTTCCTGTTGGAGGTGAACCAGGAAATGTAGTTTTTTTGGAATTCTATAATTTCTTCTGTTAATATCATGTTATACATCATTTTTATACTGAACTGTTAGCTTTTTATTCCATAGAGTTATGACTTCTTATTAGACTTTAGTATGAATGTTTACAGAATAAATTTTAAAAAAAGGTACATTTCTGAAGAGAATCTAAATATGTTCTAAATATAGAAAAATTAAGAGATTTTCAGTATTTAAGTAAATAATAAAAATACTATTTTTAATTTTTTAAAAAATTCAAATATAGTTTCAAGGAAATGGCAAAAATTACAAATCCATGCATTATTTATAATACAATATAAATATAAATTCTGTAGGATAACTCAATACTTAAGTACTTACCACCACACTTCGTGCAATTTTTTGCAGCCTCATGGCTGCCTCAAGGCACAAAATGAGGCAAAAGTGGAAATAGAAAATCTGAAGATAAAAACTAGAATTACAGGTACAACTATAACCAACAGAATCCAAGAGATGAAAAATAATCTATGGAGTGGAAGACTCAATAGCAGAAATAGATATATCATTTGAAGAAAACACTAAGACCAAAAAAGCTATAACACAAAATGTTCAGGAAATTTGGGACACTATGAAAAGACCTAACCTGAGAATAATAGGAATAGAAGAAGGAGAAGAACACCAGATCAAGGATACAGATAATTTATTTAATAAAATCATAGAAGAAAATTTCCCAACTTATAGAAGTAAATGCCTATAAAGGTGAAAGAAACTTACAGGACACCAAATAGATTTAACCTCCCCAAAAATCTGCTTAACACATAATAATCAAGGCAAAAATATATAGAACAAAGAAAAAAATTTAAGAGCTGCAAAGGAAAAAAGCCAACTTACCTATAAATGCAGACCCATCAGAATAATTCAGAACTATTCAATGGAAACAATGAAAACAAGAAGGTCCTGGTCAGAAGTAGATGGAAAGAAATAATAAATTTTCTCATTGAAATTTATAAAATAGAAACAAAATAGAACACCAAAAAATAAAATAAATAAGTATTGGTTCTTTGTTAAAATTAATAAGATTGACAAATTGTTATCCAAATTTTCTAAACAAAGAAATTACCCAAAATAAGAAAATTTGTGATGAACGAGACATACAAAAAGACACTGAGGATATCCACAAACTCATAAAGCCATATACTATCCCTATACTCCTCTAACTATATTTACAAAACTTTAAACTTAAGGCCATAAATGAAAAACCTAAAACAGATAATTTTATTGTTACAAAACATTTACCAAAGTTAAATCAAGAACAGAAAATTCATTCAAAAATAAACATATCTCTTAGTGATATAGTTGTTGGAAGAATCCCAACCAAAACATAGAAATAAATAACCAAATTCCAGGGCAAAACCTTCACTAGACATTAAGGAAGACATCTATAAATTATGGTAAAATTATTTCACAAAATAAAAACAGAAGGATATTGCTGAATTATATTTAAAAAGCCATAGTGACCCATATCTAAGCTATATAAAGTAAAAAGAAAAAGAATTAAAGAATGATTTCCTTTTGAAATATAGAAGCAAAACTTCTGAAGAATATTACTGGCATACAAATTACAAGAACACATATATATTGAAGACATGAATTTGAGAGGAGTTGAGGAGAACATGAAAGGGACTGGAGCAAAAGGTAAAGAAGAAATGATGCAAATGCAGTGCATAGATATCGAATTTAGCAACAAATTTAATTTACTAAAAAGGGTAAGTAAAATAAAATTGGCTTAGAGACATTTTACATATTAAAAAAATAAGCACTTCATCAATGTATTTCTCCAGCCTATAGCCTGTCTGTTTTACTTTGCTTGTGATACCTGTTAATGTGCAGTAAATATTTTATTTTATCACACAAATATGCCAATAACATTCTTTACAGCTAAAAAAATACTTAAAAACAATGACCGTTGCAACCAGATTTTTGACAAAGAGTCCAAAAATATACAATGGAAATAAGATAGAATCTTCAACAAATGGTGTTGGCAAAACTAGATGGCATTGTGTAGAAGAATGCAAACAAATCCAATCCTATCACTCTGCATAAAACTCAAATCCATGTGGATCAAAGACCCCAACGTAAACTCAGCTACACTAAACTAGAGAGATAAAAGTGAGAAATACCCTTGAATGCATTGGCACAACTGACCACTTCCTGATTATAACACCAATAGCACAGACATTAAGAACAACAATTAATAAATAGGACTTTCTAAAACTGAGAAGCTTCTGTAAGGCAAGGGACACAGTCAATAAGAAAAACCAACACCCTACAGACTAGAAAAAGATCTTCATCGACCTTACATCTGACAGAGGACTGATCTCTAAAATATATGGAGAACTTAAGATAATAACAATCCAACTTTTGAAATGTGGTTAAAAGCTAAAATGGGACTGTCAACAGAAGAATTACAAATACCTAAAGAGACACTTAAAAAAGTGTTCAAAATCCTTAGCAATCAGAGAAAAGTAAATCAAAACAAATTTGAGATACCATCTTACATCTGTCAGAATGGCTAAGATAAAAAACACAGATGACAGCCTAAGCTGGAGGGGATGTGGAACAAGGGGAATACTCCTCCTTTCCTTGTGGGAGTATAAACTTGTACAGCCACTTTGGAAAGCAGTATGGCATTTTCTCAGAAAACTAGGAATCAATCTCCCCAATGATTCTGCTGTACCACTATTGGGTATATTTTCAAAGGATACAAATTCTTACAACAAGGACATTAGCTCAACTATGCTCATAGTAGCATTATTAATAATAGTAATAACCTGGAAACAACCTAAATGCTCCTCAACTGAATAATGAATCAACAAACGGTGTTACATTTACACAATGGAGTACTACTCCGCAGAAAAAAAAATGACATCTAAAAATTTAGAGGCAAATGGATTAATTTGGAGAGTATCATCCTGAGGAGGTAAAAGAAGCCCAGAATGATAGACATGGTATGTTGTTTCACAAATTAGAATTATAAGGAAAGAGAAGCAGAGCCAACATAGGGGAAAAGCTGAAATATCAGAGAGAGGAAACATCACAGTCATTTCTCACCTAGTTATCTTCCAACTTCCTCAGCCTTGATCCTGGTTGCTTCTAACTCTGCTGGTTTCCTATGAGGCATTAATTACCCTGCTAGCAAGCTGTATTCCATCAAGGTTAGAATTGATGGCAGGAACTACACTATTCAGGGAAGGCAAAAATATAAGAGAAAGGAAGCACCACAGTCAATTCTCACCCAGTTGTCTTGCATCTTCCTGGTCCCTTCCACCTCTGCTGGTTTTCTATGAAGCCTTATATAAGCTTCTTGTCAGCTGTATTCCATCCAGGTTAGGATTAAAGGTGTGAACTACTCTATTTCTAGTAGCTGGGCTTGAACTCACAAAAACAGAGAAAGTTTTGTCTCTGGAGTTATGAGATTAAGCCCCACTCCCAGGCTTTCCCTGGGCTGGGATTAAAGGTGTGTGCCATTGAAGCCCAGCTGTTTGGCCTTGTCCTCAAAGCTAAAGAACTTTCTGAGCTATATGCCTATGTTTTGACTGTTTATTAATCTCAGGGCTATTTTAGGTTTTATTAAATATGTAAGATATCACCACAGTATATACTTACTCATAAGTAGATATTAGATATAAAGCAAAGAATATCCAGGCTATACAACCTTGAACAGCTAGATAACAGAACAAACTTAAGAAAGACATGCAGGGATTCCCCTGGGAAGGGGGAAATAGAGAAGATCTGAGAAAATTGGGATTATAACTGGGAGCCAGCAAGGGGCGGTGGGAACAAATCATGAGAAAAGGAAATGGTTAAGTGAGAGCAGCAACAAAGAAGGAGAAAAAAGGGAAAGACATCTCGATAGAGAAAGTCAATGTGGGTTTGGAAAGAAACTTGGGTGTTAAGGAAACCTCCAAGAACCCACAAATTGTCACTGGTTAGAACTTCAAGCAATAGTGGAGAGGGTGCCTAAACAGGACTTCCCCTGTAATCAAATGAATGACCACCCAAATTGTCATTATAGAGCCTTCATACAGCAATGGATAGAGGCAGAAACAGAGATCCATAACTAAGCACCAGTTCGAGTTCCCAGTCCAGCTGAAGCAAGAGAGGTGAGAGAGTTTATGAGCAAAGGGATCAGGGTTATGAAGAAGAGACCCACAGAATCTGCTGACCCAATATATTGGGAGCTCACTGATTCAGAAACAACCCCCGAGGAACATTCAGGGAAAGGTACTAAACCCTCCAAAGTTAGAGTAGTATAAGTGACGTGGGCAGTTAGACGATCTTCTTGGAGAAGGTCAGATTACGATCTTGGTGCCTGAACTGATATTGCAAAGCCCATTTCCTACAGAGAAACACCTAACTCAGCCTTAATATTGAAATGAGGGACTCTGACCTACCTCAACAGCATATGACAGACTAAACTGACTCACCATGGGAATCATTGTCCCTACTGGGGAATTTATGGGGATGGGGAGATGGGATGAGGTTACCTGAGGGAGGACTGTGAAGGTTTGGAATGAAGGAGAGGAGGGGAAGCAGTGTTATATATTGGAAAAATTTATATTAAAAAATGATTGCAAATACAATGCACCAATAAAATTAAAAATAAAAAACAAAGAAACAAAGGAACAAAGAAAAGTTGTCAATTCTTTTCTCACAAAGTCTTTGGACAAGAGACCTATATCTGAATTTTTGTCTCATCTGAGCAATGTTGCCCCTGTCTGGTCATTCTTACTTCTTTAGCTTTGAAGCCTTATGTTGTAATGGTAAATGGCTCTGTCCTTATGCTTTTGTATTTACTTGGATTATTAATTAGCTTATTATTTAGCTATACTTAGTAATGTATTATTATACACAATTTCCCGTACACAGATTTTTCTAACTGGTTAATGGTTTATCCCCCTTTCATTTGACCCATGTTGACTTTAAAGTGATTGGAATGGGTGGAAGAGGGAAGGAAGTTTGAACAAGGGAATACATGGTTAAAACATATGATTTTATTTGTAATAAAAATAAAATAAAATAAAGGTCAATGAGGTTTATAGAAGTTATTCTCCTTGCATCATAAGGAAAGCCTGATAGCACATTCTCATGCATGCTGTTTCATGCTCCTGAAAGAATTTAAGGCTTGGTGGTCAGAAGATTGTAGATTGTGCATAAAATACATTAACCTTGTTTCCTTGGGGTTGAAGAATATAGAACATGAAGAACAAGGAAGAATAATAAAGAACAATGTAGAGAAAAGAGATTTCTGCTAGAGGTCATATTTTTTCAATAAAAGTGAGGAACTAAAGAACACAAAAAGAAGATGACAGAATCAATAAATTTATTGCACTATATGAACAAACTCAAAAGCAAATAACACATGATTCTGTCTTTAGATGCAGAAAAGGACTTTGACAAAATCTAACACCTTTTCATTATAAATTGAATGGAAAGACTTGAGATTAAAGATTTGTAACAAAGTAAATTTACTATAGGCTCTCTTTAATAAAAACTCAAAGCAATTTTACTAAAATGAAAAACATATCAATGTTGTCCAATATCTCAATACTTATTCTGTGTAGCACCTGAAGTACAAGGTAGAGCAATAAGAGAAATGAAAATTAGAGATATAAAAATTAAAAAAGAAAGTCCCAAATAATATAAAATATTTTGATGTAATTCTAACCAAATAAGTGAAAGCTTGTATAATAAAGACAAATTAAATGATTAAAGAAATAAAATAAAGAATATATCCATAGATAAAAAATTTAATGCTCAAGGATCAAAATGATTAACATAAACATTTGCAAAATTATGAGCTATCTACAGATTCAATTTAGTTTTCATCAAATTAAACCACAATTGTTCACAAAAGAACAATTTCTACAGAGAGAATAATTTCCACCTTTACATGGAAACAAACAAATCTGAAGATAGATAAAATGAGCCTAAATAATAAGTGAACTGCTAGAGGCATCACCATCTCCCATTTCAAACCTGTACTATAGAGCTAAAGTATTAAATCCAGCATGCTTTTGGCACAACAAATATGTTGACCGAATAAAACAAAAAAGCTAGACATAATGATATAGACATAGTTATACATGAGTTTTTCTTAATCTCATCAAAGTAAAAGTACTTAACATCATCTCCATAATTATATCAAAAGTAATTTAATTAGTAGAAGGAATTAATTTTCAGTTGGTATCTTCAATAGATGCTCTTTCTTTGTCACATTGGGCATTTTGAAGTACAATCTCAAAGTCTGACTATAGTTCCAGAGGCTGTGATTATATAATGTCTTCATGAAGAATGATGAAAATTACGTTGGCTAAAGTATTAAACTATCATTGGTCATCTCCACTGAGTATGGAAACAATACATTGTTCTATGAATATGAAATTGAAAGTGAACATTAATAGAAGTCAAATGGATGGTTTGATTTTTCTTTCCAAATCTTAGTATGTCCAGATAGATAAAATCATTGTATAAGTGGAGGATTCAATTCAGGTAACTTCATTGCCTTGATTAATGACTAATTGATAGATTTCTCTAAACAAATTACTTTCAACTTCCTTGGATAAAATAAAGTATCAGTACAGCCAAAAAACTATACCCTTAAATGTACTTTTTTTGTATTAATTAATAAGCTCCCTCTCTGTGATTCTGTAGAAGTAATGAGGGTGATTTAACTCTCAGCACATAACTATTTTTGAAGAAAAAAAGTAAGATAATAGACTGTACTTTGCTTTTAAAAAGGAGTAATGCTGAGTTTTCCAAAGCTCTAGAGAGTTTTCCAAGAAATTTTACTTGTTAGCCATGTTTTCTCTAAAATTTAAAAGCATCATTTGCTCTTCTTTGAATTTAGAAAATAATTATGTAATTTTTTCCTCCCATACATTTAAACCTCCTAAATACCTATTCTTTTTCAAATATATAATCTGTTTTCATACATGTATATATCTTATATAATAAATATGTATTTTTCATATATATAAACATATAGGTATGTATGCATTTCTAAATATATAAGTAGTATTTGTTGAATCTACATATCATTTTTATATAAATGTATGTGTTCAGAGTTAAACCTTTTGTATTACATAAATTATTGATGAACTTTTCCCTAGGTAAAACTAGTTATCTAACTCTCTGCATTTCTTCAACTGTTCAATATTTATTGAAAGTATTATTTTATTATTTTATTTTTTATTTTACATTCTGACCATAGTTTACCCTTCATTCTTTCCTCTCATCCTCCAGAATCCCATCAACCCCTCTTCCCATCTACTCCTCCTCTGTCTACTTTCAGAAAAATGGCAGGCCTCCTAGACTACTCATGGCATATCAAGTTGAGAAAAGATTCAGCACCTTCCCTTGTATCAAAGCTGTACAAAATAGTCCAGCATGGGAAAGAGGCTCCCAAAATCCAACATGAACTCTACACCTACAGTAAGGAAGTCTACATCGGACTTACCTAGGCCCTCTGCTTCTGTGTGAAAGTTGTGTACCTTTTTCTGTTTGTAGGGCTCCTAGCTTTGAGATGAATAACTTTTTTAAAAACGTACTATTTTGATTTGAACATGTACCACCCATTAAAAAAGACATTTAGGAGCTTAATTTATCCTCATGATTAATTTCATTTTATATTTTAGGTGACCACCTTAGGATATATATGTATAGAACAAACATCAAACTTTATGAGACACACTATTTTAACTTTTCTGTCTCATAACCCAGCCCATCACCTGCATCCATTTCCCCCTTTCCTTCTTCTCTTCTGTGAATCTCTCACAAAAATGTTCCTGGGTTAAGTTTTGCCTTTTGTGTTTGGCCTTTCATCTCTGCCTCCTCCCCATGAATCTCTTCTTTCTACATGGGGAGCTCTGCTAATAAACCACAGAATTAAACAATTTAGTCTCTGTTCTTCTCTAATTTTCCCAGCATTATTAACTATTTCCTAAACTTACCAAAGTATCACTAGAAAAGAAAATCTTAAAGCCCAAATGTGGGAGAGAAGGGATATATGATTTTGGACCATTCAAAAGTCTTTATCACATAACTGATGTAATTCATTTTAAATTTAGAAAGTTTATATTACCAATCACTTCCATATTGTCTTTAAATTAATGTCTCAGGCCAATTTGATGGGAATTTTGTGACTATAATTTAATTTGCACCTATTATTTAATCCCTCAATGATGATTATCCATCATTGAGGGATTAAATAATAGGTACTAATCGGGGCCATTTTTGAAGTCTGTTTCTCTATGTTTAGTCATTCAATACCTATTAACATAAGAGATAATGAGAGAGATTGATTCTGCTCAGCTCTTCTCCTACTTGATAAAGAGCATGCCATATCAATTTCCTTTTGATATGCTGTCTGTCTTTTAATTTTGTCCCTCTTCTTGAAAGACATATCCTAATCAATATCTTATCATGTTACCAAGATTCATAAGAGCTGAGCTTGTTCTGTAATTGTTCTTTTGTGAAATAGAGCAAGGAAGGAGGCTGAAGAGGTTACCAGCACTTGTTGCTCTTTCTAGGAAACAGGGTGCAGATTCTAGCATGCACATGGTGGCTCTGCACTGTCAGTAAATCCCTGTGCAGCAGCTCTAATGCTTACTTTTGACTACAGTGGGAACCATGAACACATGCTGTGCAATGTGTGTAGACATAATTGCAGGTAAAGCACTTGCACTCCATTTTTATATCAAGTTGTCAAGTTCCTTATATGGATCTGAAAGAAAACTTATTAGACTCCTCTATTCACCAGTAAATTCTCATTTTTATTCTAAATATGAGGACAGATCATTATGTCCTTTAGATTTTTTTGCCCCCCCCCTTCCAAGGAAAAAGACCATTGTGAAAGACTGTAGAGAAAGTGGATTTAATTATACACATGGTACACAAATTTTCCAGAATTGACATTTTGACAGTAAACTGCTGGAAACCTGATCTGCATATGTTCATAGATATTGCTTCATTCCACAGGACTACTTAGGAAAAATGACAAGAATATAGAATGTAAAAGACCATGCATGATTTTCAACCACTGCACGATTATGCTTAGGACCATTAGGCACTTATCACTCCAAACAAAGGTGACTTAATAAAAACTTACAAATAATGAGAAGTGGTATCTATGTGTCTAAATTTGGTCAAATAAATCTAGAACAGAAAAAAAATATTCCTAAGGACAATAATGTGAGTAGAATTGTTCACTCCTTATATTCTTAACTGACATCACAACTGCTCATTTTTTTTTTTACTTTTTTGTATGGGTATTGAATGTAGGTTCTTCTGTCATAGAATACATTTTGCCACAGTTTCTTGTTCCTGCATACTTTACAGATCCCCTCTCATCTACCCTCTCCCCCAGAGCCACTCCATGTCTTTTTCATCTTTAAAAAATAACAGGCCTCCAAGAAATAACAGCAAAACATGACAAAACAAAATATAATATGCTAAGGTACAAGTGCCCCTATCAGAGCTGAACAAGGAATCCAATAGGAGGAAGTGTCTCAATATCAGGCAAAAGAGTCAAAATTACACCCATCGTCACTCTTAAGAGTTCCACAAAATTGCCAAGATAAAAACCATAGAGTATTTGTTGAGGATTTCGTGCAAATCTATGCAAGCCCATGTGTTGTAGATTTTTTGACTTGTTTGAACCAGAGATTTTGACCTTGTCTGTAGCAGCTATTATCTCCCAAAGAAATGAATCAGACACTTATATTAATTTTATATTGTTTGGCCTATGTCTCAAGCACATTATTAGCCAGATCTTTCATCTTAATTTAACCCATTTCTAGTATTCTATCTGTCACATGGCCCAGCCCGTGGCTCACATGGATTTTTTACATGGTTCTTCCTCAGAGGTGAGATGGAGATTGACCAACTCTACCGTTTTTCTACCTGTTTTTTCTCTGATCCTTCACTCACTTCTATGGTGCTCCACATAGGCCAAATCAGTTACTTTATTTACAGCATATAGAGAACATTTCCACCACACTTTCTCTTTTCTGTCTAATCAAAAAGCAAGGTTTCAATTTCCATATAGCAAAATTACATACAACAGAACAGCTATCAAGCAAAAATTATAGTTATAATATCTAGTCTGTTTATAATTAACAAACTTAAAGAAAATATTCCATTATCTACCTTATCCTTATGAGTCTAAAGTCTCATATCTAATATATCTTTCAAAATAACTAACAAAAAGTACACCTATAGTTCTTAAATCTTCAACTACATCAAAGACCATAGATGGATATAATATTACCCAAATAAACAGGAAGTGCGAGCAACTACTAAAGTCTAGAAAATGACAGAGATGATACCTGTCTGCCTGGACAGTTACCCAAAGTTCCCTTGTAACACTGGAGCATTACCTTCAGCCTATAGGCCCAAAGTCTCTTGACATACCTTTCAGTGATGCAGGAAATCTGACACAGTGTGTCAGTTGCTTCGCTTTCTGTCCAGAACGATGCCTGGCAATTTTTTTTTTCTGCAAAGCAGGAACTGAAAGGATCATTTGGGCTTGTTCTGCCAAAGTTCTGAGGTCACTTTCCTGTGGAACCTGCATATCAATTTTAAACAGCATACTATCAAGCAGTCAATACCAGAACAGTTTCTTGTCCAGTGGCTAACTGTTGCCACAAAGTAAATCCCACATGAAGTTTCTTCAATGTCCACCATTTTCCTGAAATACATTGGTGCTACCAGGAGTAGACCTGTCTCACTGTCTAGAAAAGTCTAAGCTTTAAAAATATTTTAAATGCCATATTTTGTATGTCTTTGATGTGGTTGAAGACTACTTAACTAAAATATATCTTTGTATATTTGAAAGATATTAAATATATCTTTGTATATTTATAAAAACCTAACTAACATGACTATAAGTTTGGTTATCATAGATGACTATTAATCTGTATTTTTCATTTACACATTATAATTTTTTTTTTACCAGCGCCACATTAGAGTTTATTCAGGAAGGTTGTGGGTCAAGTACAATGGAAGATAAGCAGAAGAGAAAAGAGATCTTCTTTTAAGAAAATAGGTGGGCACAAATCTACATAGCCATGCCTAGGGGTGTGCCCTCGATGTGTGGCACATTCTGGTGATGCCATGTTGGGTTTACCACATTTACACATTATAATTTAAAGTGAGTTACATAAGCATCATAACTAATCAAGAGTAGAAAAATATATATAGCATAACAAAATTGACTTTAAGTTTGTATAAATAAGCCTAAATCTATCTATCTTTTTTAATCATTGTGAGCCCTGCTTAGTTGAATCTGAGGGCTGTTTTCTTTGGGTATGTCCCATATATTCTTACTCCTACAATCTTTATTTTCTTCAACAGGATTCCAGGTATCTAAAGGGAAGACCTGATTGACATCTCCAATGTAGACTCTTGTCTGCATGTCTGGCTGTGGATGTGTGCAACTGATTTCATCTGCTGCTGGAGAAAGCCTCTGTTATATGATTGAACAGAGCACATATCTGTTAGCATGGCAGAATACCATCAGGGTTTTCTTATTAATTTTTTTGCCAGTAATATTTAACTCTGTTCTAAGTCTTGGACTACACAATGTGTAGTTTTGGGGATTGTAGTACATGGGCTCCCTCTCATGGTTTGGACTTCAATTGAACCACACATTGGTAGGTGACTCACAAGGTCTGTGAAGAACATGTTCTTATTTTTAAATTACCAGAATACATACAATGGCCAGACTTATGAAGATGGCAAGAATGAACCACATTTACCAAAAGGTGTCAATAATTAGGCTATTAAGTCTCTTATTTCATTAAACATTTCAATTTATTTCTTATCCATATTTTAGATTTCTGTGTTGATTCTTTTCCTGGTCTTTGGTTTGCCAATTTAGCATTTTTAAATATATACCTTCATTATCTATTTTTGTGTGCATGTCTCTGTGTGTGTGTGTGCCTTTGTATGGATGTGCATGTGTGTGTCACATGCCAAAATTCAATGTGGGTGACACATGACATCTTTTGGTAAAATGTAAGGCACAAGGTTTGGCTTCACCTGTTTTTTTTATACTAAACCACCTTGGTGTCTTTCAATTCTATGTCATTTAAAATGAAACATTAATGCTGTGGTAAGTGTAAAATTGGAGAGGAAGTAATTTTGACCCATATTTAGTATCTTTGGCCATTTCTGTCTTTCAATATCACAGAGAACAGAACTTCTGAAAAAAATGTATGTATTATTAAACCGATTGAGTATGCATGATCTTTTAATATAAGCAGCTTGAACAATGCCCGAGGCTATCCTAAGGTCAAAAATACTAATATGAATGATAACCATCAGTAAATGAGATTTTTATGATATTTTAATTAAGCTCATTTTGTCAAAATATGAAGTATAAGTTTGACCTTTAGTATCAAATTAACATACCAGAAGCACATGGGATTTCTACCATGTAAAATTAAAATAAAAAAATTCAAAGCGCTGAAAATACATTAACCACACAATGCAGCTTTAATATACAGGTCTGTACATACTAAAGAACATCAACTCTGGAAATACTCATTTATATTCATTATTATTTAATTCATATTATCCTGAGCCTGAAAACATCCTATATGACAGCTAACAGCTAAAAATGTAATGGAAAGTATTATCTGTACATGACATAATATTGTTTAGTTATTGAGAAAAGTACATATTTAAACTTAAAGATTGTTGTGTAATATTTTGACTGTATTCTGACAAATAAAGAATTCTTAGAATCATAGGGCACATCTAGCCCCTAGTTGACAAAAATTAACCACAGAATTTGAGGGCTGTTCACAAAGAGGAGACAGGAAGTAGTCAGGCAAGGCTGATGGGATCAAAGTCTTTTTGAACAGAAGGACAAAAGAGTTAGGAAGTGACTGGTGTCTGCTTCCTGGTTCTCTTTTCTTTCAGGTTCCTACCTCATATTTGACTTTCATTTATTTATTGACAAAGATTAATGAGATAAATGCTTCATATGCCATTCAAATGTGGCACTACCATATTCACATAGAACAGAAAAAGCTTTAAAAAGTTATAACACTATTTTAGTTATTTGTTTTTCCATATTAAGGTCAGTATTGCTTCCTTTAGGTCTGATAAGTGTTGTTTTGGGATTTTGATGGAGATACCATTGAATTTGTAGATTGCTTTTTGTAAGACTGCCATTTTTACTATGTTGATCCTACCTATCCAGGAGCATGTGTTATATTTTCATTTTCTGATATCTTCTCAATTTCTTTCTTTAATGACTTAAGGGGTCAAGATTATCTGAGGAAACCCACTGAGACAGCTGACCAGAGCAACCTGTGAGTGTTGATGACAATCAAATGGCATGGGAAATTTGTGGGGCAATGTGACCAAAATTTGTTCATACTATTCAACTGCCTAAGGTGAGAAACCTTGTTCAGACTTGATACTGGGGGAATGCACTTGATCCTGCCTCAACTACATATGACAAACTCCATTAGTCCACCATGGGATTCTTCACACTCTCTGAGGAGTGGAAAGTGGGATGGGTGGAAGTGAACTTGGGGAGAACTCACAAGTGGAGAAGGAGGGGAAAGTGTGGTAGATATGTAAAAAAAATTATAAATAATAGCAATAATAATAATAATGTTCTAACATATAAAATGTAGACAGACGGAGTTCCCTACTCTCACAGTCTCATATCAGTTAAGAGCTAAACTGAGTGGTGTTTTATATAGTCAGTCACATAGGTTGCAGTAGAGAGAGGTCTCATCCAGCTTCTGCCTATTGGTTTACACTGTCAATGTAAGCTCAATCAGCAAGCAACATGTAGTGATTAGGAATTTTGCTTATACAGGCAAAAAAAAATTATAGATATTCAGAAAAGAGTGATTCAGAAAGAAAAATTATTGAAATAAATTATAGCATGTTCCAAAATGTGTATAGAATACAGCCTCTCATGGAAAATAAACAATGTCTGGCATATCATCTTAATACAGTACCAACTATAGCCTGCCCTGTATCAAGGCTGAGCAAGGTATCCCTCTATAGGAAATGGGCTCCAGAAAACTAGTTAATGCACTATGAGAGTGGATGGGGTAGTTAACATCTGGGCTGTGGGGGAGGAGGGAAGGGGACGGGAACTGTGGTTGGAATATAAAAGGTAAAACTTTAAAAAATAATAATTTTTCTTGAAAACAGTGGAAAATGTATGACAATTTGTGTTCTACCTTATGAAGCTAGCTTAGAGTCAGAGAACAGAATTATCTACTAGTCAATCAAAATTAACAATCGAGGTATGAATATCTCTAGACAGGGTATAGATAGGAACTAGTAAGGAAAAGCTGAGAGATGACCTTTTGGAAAGAGGGTTGGAGCTAATAAGGGATGATTAGTGGTTGTACCCTGCTTCCCTAAACTTTCAGGCACTGACGATATGCAACTTGCAAATTTTTATGGACAAAGATTAATTAGATTAGTGCTTCAGTAGCTAAATATGTAGAGCTAGGAACAATCATCTTAAGGAAGGTAATCCAAGCTAGATAGAACATACATTGCCTGATTCTCTCTATGTGAATATTAACATTTAAATTTTAGGTATATTTATTTCATTTAAAATAAGCACAGAATTTAACGAGATAGTAATATATTGGGAAACTGGGAAGCAAGTAATATCCCCAGAGAGGTAAAATAAAATATAGTATTTTAAATGATAAATGGAATGCTATAATTAGAAGATTAAATGGAAATAATATTGAAAGGCAAGAAAAAAGGAGGGAAGATTGAGAAGAACAATAACACTAACAGACATTACAGAAGCCACACAGCTTCCATGGATTCTACCTTGATTATCACTCAATTAGCTAAATCCACATATAGATGAATATGTATCATATTTGTCTCCCTGTATTTTTATAGAAGTGAATAATTCAAGTACAAAGTAAGTTACTATGGGTTTAGATAAATCTCCCTAAAAATCAAAAATAGAATAAATATTTAAATAGAAGTCAAGATGGAAGGGGTAGAACAGATGTGGATCGAGGATGGAGTGAATGCAAAAATAAATGTCACATGGGAAACTCATACTGTTAAAGCATCATAAAACATAAACACATGAATATAATTTCAGAAGGAGTTGTCATATGATGAAGGATATAACACACCAAGTCTTGCGATACCAAGCAAAATTCCTAGTGCTAATAGTGAATTACATAGAACACACCATACACTGACATCCTATTGCCAATGCTATTGTTAACCATATACAACTTGACAGTAATGTCTTATTGCTGAAGACACCACTTACTTATGTCATCAAACATTGGTTTGAACTCAAGTCCAAACAAAAGTTTTATATTTACTGAATAGAATAGATAGGGCTGAAACATAATAAGCATGCTACATTGGAGAAAATTGTTCATCATTATCATCAGGCTATAAATTCTGTGACCAAGAGCCATGGCCAGCCTTCAAGATATACTACCTGAACAGTGACACAGTTATAAAAGTAGTCAACTACTGTTTGATAATATTTAAAGTCTACTTCATAAGATGAAGCCCAAATCTGAAACTAGACAAGTTAAAGGTTCTCAGAAAATCCTGCTACTTATTTCTGCTAAATGAAATTACAATAAAATAAATTCCAACTACATACCTGTATAGATCAGTGTCTCATTCAATATTGATCATAAATCTTTTTCTTGAAGTAGATGATAATGAACAGAGTGACCCATCAGATTGCACTTGAAGCACTTAGCTGGAAATTAAATGTCTGTATTAAAGTGCTCCCCTCAAGTCTCAGGGACAAAACAATTGTGTGCCTACTGTGATGGATGATTCTAAGGAAAGAGTGTCTTCTACAAACCACAAGACTGATGCTAATAAGAAGAGACTATTACAGCATAAACAAGACTTGCATAAGCTCAAATAAGAGAAAATGTTAAGCTGAGGAGGGAAATACAAACAAAACCCTACCCTAACCAATAAACTATTTGAAAATTATACCTTTAGAAAGAAAAAGAGTTTTATACATTGTCATGACACTTCTTATATCAATTATATTTCAATATTATAGGCATATTTGTGTGTATCTTTTTGTTATTTTGTCTTTTTACTTTTAATATTTTTGCTTTATATATATATATATATATATATATATATATATATATATATATTCTCAAAAACAGAAAGACCATGAAGGTGGATGGATAGGGCAATAGGATGTTGGTGAAGAAGTGTGACAGAGAGAGAATAACATCAAAATATACTCTATTAAAAATGCCAGCAGTGGATGCTGAACTAAGCCATATTGGGACCTTGGGACCTCCTGCCCTTGCTGGGGAGGAGATAAAGTGATGTGGAGAAGAAAGAGTGACTAGGAGGGGCAGGAGGGGGAAGGGAGCTTGAACAAGGATATACACGGATAAAAAAATATAACTTCATTCATAATAAAAAAATTTTAAAAAATGACAAGAGAGAAAACAAAATTTGGCATGGTATTTCAAAACTTATATTTTAATAAGATAGGCTCTTTCATATTTTTAATAGATTATATATATAAAACAAAACTAGGATATTTTGCTGATGTTTTTAATATTTTATTGTAATATTTTAAACATTCTCTGAAAACTGACACAGAAAGTTTTTACTGATGGTGACTTTTTATAAAAAAAAATGCATGTAGATACAATTTCTGTCTATATTTCATGGTTTTTCAGAAGAGAATCATCATAGAATTTCTTTAATATTCTGTTGATGTGTTTCATTCTGGTCTTTCAAGCCATGAAAAAAAATTAGAAAGCACAGTTATTTGGAATTCTTAGGAGCAGAAAACTTCGTATGTTTTTTTAATGACTATGAGCCCCAAAGGTTCATGGTGTCTGACCTACCATACATTTTCTTGATGAGGCAAATAAATCTTGTTGCTTGCGTAGTGAAGCTAGACTCCTCTGTAGGGAAATCCCCATCTGTTACTGTGTCCTCAGTATAATGTTGCAGCCAGCTTTAAAATTAATAACCATAGAATATAATAATTTCTTTGACATTATTAAAATATCCTCCTTTTTCATGTTCTTGTACAACATGTTTTACACAACATTGCCATGCAAATTCTGTACCTCATTATGTATTCTGAAATTTATGAAATCCTTCTTCAGAATGATTGGATCACTGAAAACCCAAGCAGATGATTTACAATGAAGTTTAGACATTCTCTCTCTTTTTTTAACCATTCTGTAATACATATCCTATTTGATTTATTGAAAAGTAAACATGCCAAACAGCCTTAAAAAATTTGTCAAATACCATAGTATATTGTATTTACATTACGGTAAACAAAAAATTTTCTTACAGCTGTCATGGTTGATATTTATGTTTTAACTTAACTGAAAAGTTTATCATTTTGATAATAATTAGGAATATGTCAGGACTGGTATTTGGAAATTAAGCCAGTAAACTTGGGAGAGTAGAGTTCCTTCCCCAGGGTGAGGTAGTATAGATCAGTTAATTGAGCATTTGATTAGAAAGAAAGATTGGGGAATAAGAGATGCTTCTCTTTCATTTCCTGCTTACCTACTTCTGATGCAGCATTCCTCTTGCACTTGACCTGACATTTACCACATCCGTTTTCCCAGTTTTCAATTTTTTTTTTGCCTAAACAATTCAAATTTATTGCTTTTAGAAAATTGCCATATTAAAAAATTATAAACATCTTTTTCTCAAGTGAGAACAGCTTGAACAGGCTTCTCAACACTATTTTGTTTTTACATTTTCCTACTTTTTTTCCTTTTTGCATTCTTCAGTTACAGAAATTTTTTTTTTCAGTCAACACAAAAGTGAATCAATATTTATGTCATTGAAGAATCTGAGTAATATTAGGAATTACTGAATAGGCAATTACATTTCAGATGCAAGATTTAACAAAATAGCAGTTTAATGCAAGAAACAAATGATGTTGTAATATAGTAAAAACCAAGTGCATTTCAAAAGGCCTGCTGATTTGAAGCCTTTTTTTACAACCCAGTTTTCAAAACTTCCTTTTGAATTTCATGAATTCAAATTAAATGATAGAGTTGATGGAATATCTTAGATTAACAAATGTATAGAAAAATTGAAACAATCAAGAAAAATACTTACTTTTACCAAAATGAACTGATTCTTTACTTGAGATAGGTGAAGTCATTTAATGAGCTTAGCAAAATTCATCATGGTTGTGCTTCTTGAACTTCACTGTTCTGGTGCATGAAGCTGCCACTGCTTAAAGTCACAAACTACTCAAGAGTACTGTGTTCAAAGATCATAGCTGCAAGACTTTTTTTTTTTTTTTTTTTTTTTTTTTTTTTTTTTTTTTTTTTTTTTTTTTTTTTTTTTTTTTTTTTTTTTTTTTTTTTTTTTTTTTTTTTTTTTTTTTTTTTTTTAGTTCTAGGTAGGAATTCTATCATCTGCTGTCTTTTTTTTCCTTTTATTATTATTATCATGAACAAAGAAGTCACACTTCCTAACCTTGTATATCCTTATTCAAGGTCCCTTACCCCTCTCATCTGCTTTCTTATGTCTGCATCATTGTAACAGAAAATGATGAGTTTTTTGACCTCTGCAATCACATGAGCCAAAATTTCATAAAATAATTGATAGAAAAAATGTAATTGAGGAAAGCAACAGAGAAGATAGGGCAGAAAGTAGCAGTGAGGAGAGAAAGTATGTGTTTGTGTGTATGTGGACAGATATTTAATCATTATTAAAACCAAAAGTAGATTGACTTGTCCTTTATAATATTTGTTAAATACCATTTCAAATACAAGATAAGATCTTGGGATCCAATTCTCTTTTTCTGAAAAAAGTATGTATTTAAAAGAGGTTTGAAGTATCTCATTTAATTCATTACTTTTCAGCCGCTTCCACTGTTCTCCACATTACAGGTACTCTTTGTATCAGTCTTTGCATTTTTGAATAATTTTTATGTTTTTCCCTATTGAGTATAGTGCTGTTTTCCCATGTACCTTACCCTTTATGCATGGGTCATGAAGAGTAAATTTTTTGTTTCATTGTTCTAAATTTCTATGTATGCAAATGAGTAGCAATTCCTATTATATTCTAAATTGATTGTTCCAATTAGACTCTGTTAGTTTTGCTGATAATTTTCATATTATTCATATAATATTTGTATCTTTAACCTAGGACCATCTCTATATTTCACACTTTCAAACTAGATTAATTATTAATTTGATTTTTGTTTAGTTTTTAAAATGATACATATTTTATTTCCTACACTACTTAATCAAAATGACACATGTTAACACATCTTGTTTGCCTTATTTTTGCATTTGAAGAAATGTCTGCAAAATTGTTTGATTACTTATTTGAATCAATCCTTCTATCAATATTTTTATTTAATTTCAATTTCTGGTTTTTTATTCTCTCTTTTTGCTGATTTTCTATTTTTATTTCCATGTGGCTACAATATTCTTTTCTTTTTTTGTTTTTGTTCTTTCCTTTTAAGTGACAGAGTTACTCTGTGTAGCTCTACCTATCCTAAAACTCACTGTATAGACAAGGTTGGCTGGCCTAGAACTCAGAGATCCACCTGCCTCTACCTACCCAGTGCAGAAATGAAAGGTGTGCAACACCACTGTCTGGCAGAATCTTCCTTATTTTTATTACTTAAAAATTAGCACTGATATTATATGGTCTAAGATATTTATGGATATTTTACTTAGAGTTGACAAGAATATATACATTTCCATGGTTTGAGTCTGCATATTAAACATGCCAGTTAGATATAGTTAGGGATTATGGTTGTCCAAGGGTGATTTTTCTGCTTAGATAATATTTTGTAAATTCATTCTTGAGAATATTCCATTAAAATATTGAATTATTATTTTTAATTTTGTTGTCATTTATTCTAGATAGCATTCACATCATGCATCTTGTTCCCCAGTTTTTACCTTCTTATCCATCTTCTGCAATTGCAACTCACCCCCTCCCAAAAAAAAGTTAATCTCAAGAGTACTTTGAAAAAGAAAAAAAAGCAAAATTCTCATTATGGAAGATAGAGCATGACATAGTGAATTGTGCAGTAGTGTGTTTTTATATCATTATTCACAAATGTTAATTCGAAAGAGTCATTGCTTTGGTTTAAGGCCTCTGGTTTCTGCTACTTTATCACTGGTACACTTTATAGATAGCCTATTGTTTCCCTGTGTCATGGAGATGCTGTGGCTTTGATTCCAGCCTCTTTCTATCCTCCTGAAGATCAGTGATACAGTGGATGTTGGTGTGAGCCAACTCATAACGCTGGTTCTGGGCCTAGGTCGTTGTAGGCTTGATCAACCTACCAGCTCTTTCCCATCTTCACCCAGAGAAAGAACTTTCTCCCCAGCATTGCTCTAAATATCTCACCCATTACAGAAATAAGCAAGGGGCTGGGCCATTTCTTCTAGTTTCATGCTCTCAGGGTCGGCTCACCCATGACTACATCATCAAAGCCAGCTCTACTGACTTGCTCAAGCAAGGTGCAGGTACCACTCTCTTGAAGGCTTTAAATGGTAAGAGCAGTTACAGTTATGCAGTATTTATGACCTGAAGACCAGCTCTGTCACTAGCCACAGGTGTGTGTGGGGTGCATATGTCCCATGTCTACACCAACATATGACAGAGAAGGGGTGGAGACAGTGTTCTAGTACTCACTTTCTCTGTACCCCAATCCCCTCTCACTATGTTCAGCTCTGCTGTGCTGGCCAGGCGAATTTCAGGGCCCAGTTTCCTGAGTGCTGCATTTTGTAATGGAGGGGGTCAGCTCCCTTGTTTACCACTGGGGGCAGGGGCAAGAAGCAGAAGGTATCTTTCCCTTATGATCTTACAAGCTCTTGGTAGACAAGAGGGATGTGGCCAGCTCTCTCGCTGCCACACACTCTGAGCCAGCTCACATGAACCTCTAAAAGGGTCAGCTCTAATATGTTGCCCAGGCAAGGAGCATGACTCATTCTCCACAGAGCTGTGAGGGGTGGGGGTGGTGCATGTCTCCCCTGAGCATGCTGCCGCATACCAGCTCTCTCCTAGTCTTAACTTTAGGACTGACTTGCTCATCTACACCTCTGCTAACAGAGTAATCTCTGTTGCACTGTCCAGAGGAGGTTCAAGGTCTACTCTCTCTAGCATTGTGGCTGGTAAAGATAAGAGTTAGGGATACCAGCTATGCCCATTTCATGCCCTCAAGGAAGGCTCACCTGTGCCCTTATCTACAGGGTCAACTTTATTTTCTTATCCCGGTGAGGAACAAGACCCATCCTCCTAAGTGTTCTAGCTAGTGAGGGGTTTGCTCAGGTTTCCCTCCTGTTGTAGTTGGGAAGTAGAATAGGGCACCTTTTCCTCATCCATGCAACCACATGGCATATGAAACAGGTGCAACCTGCTCTCCCCATCTCTTACCGTCTCAGTGCCATCTCAACATTACCCCTCCAAAGAGGATGAGCTCTATTGTATTGCAAAGGTGAAGTATAAGATCCTTTCTCCTGAGCACTGCAACCAGTGAGGAGAAATAGCAGCTTTCCCTAGATTTGCAGCTAGGTAGGGGTAGGGTCCACTCTGTACAATCCTATCTTTTAACCATTTACTCTCTCTGATAAATTTGCTCATCATGATATTGCCCATCTGCCTGATGCCACAAGGTGCCAGGAGGGCCTGCATTTTCTCTTTGGAGCCTAAGGGTAGATGGATTTCCTTGTCCTACATTGTTCGTCATGGTGCTAGACCAGGACTAAGCTTCCTTATCACAAAGGGATCCTAATAGTACCCAAGTGCCTGGCTCCTCTGGCTCCTGGTTGGTGCTGGAGGGTGTTTCTAGAATCATCTCTTCACTTACTAATTATGAATTGCTTATTATTCTTTAACTTTCGTCAGTTTTTTCTACATATTTTCCTTTATGCTTTGTGTTATGTGTTTGTAATCATACATTTTTATATCTGAATAATTATGATCTTACTATGACAATGAAAGTCTTCCATCTATTTTTATAACTTTATGTAACTTACGGTTGTAGTTACATTGAAATATTATTTCTGAGAAATAGATATAGTTATTCCATTCTTTTAGGTGTTTTTTACATTATGCATCATTTATTTTCAAACTGCATTCTGTTTATATTTAGCGCATAAACTGCATATCCTAATGATCAACAGTTATAACATGTACTTGTGTTGTTTCATTTCAATCAATTTTGAGAACCTTTCGACTTTTGACTTGTACATATTAATTGAACAAACTAGATATATTCTAGTTTATTCTTCATATAGGAAGCATTTTTAATTAATCCCGTAATTTCCATTTTTATTAAAAAAAGCACACATATATTAATGTATTCTACCACACCACATTGAAACTATAATTTTAATTTATTTATTTCATTTTTATGTGCAGTCTTTTCCCTATGTATTCATTTTATAAGTATGTAGTTTTGTTTTTACCACCACTGTGTTTCTCTTAAGAAGATATTCATATTTACATCTCTGTATCTATATAAAATAATATATTGAAATCTCTATCTTTAAATTGTGAACATTAACTTACATTCGTTAAATGGGAAGAAATTTGTTAGTACACAAAATATTTTTCTCTCATGAGAAACAAAAGAATGATTGAAAATGTTGAATAACTTTATTATAGGAGCATGAGAATATCAAATTACTAATGACTTAAAATTCTGCCTCTGTTGATTAAAGGTTATCTTTTATGATACATAAACTTCTAATGTTGTCTAAAGAATTGCATCCTATGTTTTTAAAAAATTAACAGAATGAGCTCAGTGTTCCAAAAGTAAAAACTATCTGAGTCATCTGTGCAGTATAAAATAAAGCAAAATAGTGCTGAATTTTTAATTTTTGAATGCATAGCTCATAAAAGAATAATTATATTTTGGGCACCAAAGATGATGTTATTTAAGTATTATGGGATTAACATTATTGTTGACTGAGATCTCCCCCATGTAGTAATAGTAGCTTACCAAATAATAAACATGAGTTCTTACTTTGAATTCAAGACTTTAACTGACTTTATTAAACATTAGTGTGTTTTGCAGGATTTTACTGGCATATAAAACTGGAGTAGAAATGCAGACAAGGCTCTCTAACAGCAGTAGCCAATTCTGCTCGTTACAATTGCTCAACAGTACTCCAATCATTTTCCCAGGGAAATCAAATATGCAGAACAAATAATCCAACTGATTAGAGTTCTTTCTTAAAGAGTCTCTAGAACACTTCTGCTGAGATGGCACAGAGCCACCTCTCCTCATGCCTCAGCATGAGTTGGAGGGTTTCTGTCTTGCTGTACTTTGCTCCAAAAGTAGAGGGAATCTTGTAACCTGCAGTGCACTGCCTTAATGTGAAATATGATGCAAACTCTACACTAGTAGTTCCATGTACTAATTCTACCAGGAAAATTTCAAAATATAGCAGGTACCACTTAGGAATATCTATAATGTTTCTTCCTTACTCTTTTACTCACTGAGGATCACAGAACTCACATTGAAATTGTTTCCCATATTACTCAACTATACCTTTACAGACAGCTTCAATGCAGAAAACCTGAAGTTTTTCTTAGAAATTCTAAAATGCCTCTGGTTTTATTATTCTGGTTTTAATTGTCTAGCTCTTTTCTCTAACAGAGTTATACCAAATCTGCATTTTTACATATCACAACTGAGAGAAAAGGAAGACTTGATTCTCAGGAGTTTTCTTTCCACAGATCTTTTAAGGTGTTCTCCTCAAAAAATGCTTATGATTTTTATCTTCTTTATAGTTATTGTGAACTTTTCAGCATTTTAAATTCATTTTACTGTTTTTTTGATAAATACAAAATAAATAAAGAAGAAAAAAATTTCTCATGGTGAACTTCCTGAGTCTCAATTAGGTATCAAGTTTGTATATGAGTAAGGGGATAGGGACTATGAGGAAAATTCTCATAATGATGGCTGGCTGGGGAGCTCATTGAATCAATAACAGCCACCTGGAAACCATCAGGAAAAGGAACTAAACCCTCCAAGGATAGGCAACTTGGACATGGGCAGTATGTGGAATCTCAAGAGGAGGGTTCATACTGTGTTTCTGTGCATGGACTGGCACTTTGGAGCCCATTCCCTCCAGAGGAATACCTAACCCATTCTGAATATTAGGATGAGGAAAGTGTATTTGCCTGGAGTGGATGCTGAGTTTATCCTCCTTGGGACTTCTTGCCCTTTCTGGATAGAGGAGGGGGGCTGGGGAGGAAGGAGTGTGAAAGCTGGCCTGGAGGGGTCAGGCAATGGAAGAGAGCTGGAACAAAGGGGTACATGGATAAAAAGAAAGAGTTTCTTGGATAAAAATAAATAAATAAAAAGGAAAAAAACTTTGTTAGATCTCAGATAATTTTCTTTTTTTCTTTATTTTTTTTGTAGCTAAATGCTGAAAGTATTTTAGAGTACCTCTAAGGTAGGTCCTTTTTACAATTCAAGTAATATATTTTATAAAGTCAAGTCATTTTATCTCACTTATTTTTCTCAATATGTGCCATATCAAAACATTCTATAAAAGCTACATGAAACAGATTTTTTAACATAGATAATTTCTGTCACAAATTTGTATTCAGATATTTTTATATGAAGTTTGTGGATCTAGATGAGTAAACTACTTACATATTTTTTTCTTTATACTACATTTTTATTTTTGAATAAAGTCTCATTTTATCCATGGATACACTTGTTTAAACTCACTTGCTCCTCCCAACCCTCCTGATCACTCTCTCTTTTCCTCATCTCCTCATCTCCTCCCCAGAAAGGGCAGGAGGTCCCAAGGTAGCTTAGTCCTGCATCCACTCCAGGCAAGTCCAATTTCCTCCTCCTAACATCAAGAATGGCTCTGATGTTCCTCTGCAGAGAATGGGCTCCAAGGTGCCAGTCAAAGGTGCCTCAGTTTTCAAGCTGTTCTATGGTTGTGATTTGCAGCTTGGGTGTGCTTTGCTTTTTGTTTAAAGTCCACTAATAAGTGAGTGCATCCCTTGTTTAACTTTCTGGGTTTTTGATACCTTGCTCAGGAGGAATCTTTATACTATTTTTAAAGGAAACATCTGTGCAGCTGCTTTTCTTTTTCTAAATTTCTGAGGTAGTAGACTAAAAACAAAAGGTCAAGCATACAACTTAATGAAACTCTAGAAAGAGCAATAATTTCAAGGTTGAAAGATATTGCCAAAGAACATGAAATATTCTAAAATAATTTAAATGTGTAACATGTCTTTTTTGGTAAAAAAAAATTATTAACCCAAATGGCTTATTGTTATCTGACATTAAATTTATGTAATACATATTAAATTTACCTTCTGTTTTGTTTCATTTTTTGTTGTTTTTAATTTTATTTATTTATTTTATTATCAATAGAGTCATATTTTTTACCAGTGTATATCCTTGTTCAAGCTCCATTCCCACTACCAGCCCTTCCAGACACTCTCTCTTCTCGACATCTCTTTATCTCTTCCCCAGCAAGGGCACGAGGTCTCAAAGTCCCAATATGGCTTAGTTCAGCATCCACTCCTGGCATATCAAGTTTCATCACTCCTACATCAAGTCTGGGTCAGGTGTTCCTCTGGAGGGAGTGGAATCCGAGGTGCCAGTCCAAGGTGATTCAAATATCAAGCTGTTCAGTGGTTGTCGTTTCCAGTTTGGACATGCTTTGCTTTTTGCTTTTTTTGTTTAGAGTCCACTAATGAGTGTGTACATGCTCAGCAACCTCTCCAGAATAGGCTGTCATTTGTGTTTTTAATCTTAGCCAATCTGACAGGTGTAAGGTGGTATCTCAAAGTTGTTTTAATTTGCATTTCTCTGATGGTTAAAGATGTTGAGCACTTTTTCAAGTGCCTTTCAGCCATTCATAATTCTTCTGCTGAAAATTCCCTTTTTAGTTCTGAACTCCATTTTTTTGATTGGGTTATTCAAGGTTTTTGACTCTACTTTCTTGGGTTCTCTATATATTTTAGAGATTAGTCCTCAATCACTTGTAGGGTTGGTGAAAATATTTTCCCATTCTGTAGGCTGTCATTTTGTCCTATTGACTATATCCTTGGCTTTACAGAAGATTCTCAGTTTCAAGAGGTCCCACTTATTAATTGTTGTTCTTAGTGTCTGTGCCACTAGTGTTATATTTAGGAAGTGGTCACCTTATTTCTTTCTGCTGAGCAGTACACAATTGTGTAAATGTTTCACTTTTATTTAACCATTCTTGAATTGAGGAACATTTAGTTTGTTTCCAGGTTCTGGCCATTACAAATAATGTTGCCATAAGCATAGTTGAACAAATGTCCTTGTAGTATGAATGCACATCTTTTGGGTATGTACCCAAGAGTGATATTTGCTAGATAATGAGATAGATTGATTCCAAGTATTCCAGGAAACTGCCATATTGATCTCCAAAATGTCTATACAAATTTACAGTCTCACCAGCAATAGAGGCCTGTTCCCTTACTCCACATTGCCTCCAGCATAAGCTGTAGTCAGATTTTTGGATCTTAGACAATTCTGACAGGTGTAAGATGATATCTCAGAGTTGTTTTGATTTGCATTCTTTAATGGCTTAGTGTCCCGATAAGTGGGAGAAGAAATGAGGACCTGTAACCTAGAGGTGAGAAATGAAAGGGACAAGAGACACTAAAAATGATAGCAAGGGAGTAATCCATTCAAGCTGTTTTCCCCCCAGGGCGTTTGTATATTAAAGAGGAAAGGAGGACATCTGGTCTTTGAAAAAAAATTTCTGTATGCCTGTAATTTTTTTTTTGATGATTCCAGGATATATGTCCTTTATCACTATTGTTTCATTGTTTTATTGGGGCTTGAGTTCAGCCTTTGTTCATCAGTTGTCTCAGCCCTTGTCACCTATTTTTAAAGATGGCACTGGTTCTGCTCTATCAGGGTCTTTTTAAAGCCAATACCAAACTGTTTTTATTGCTATAACTCTATAGTAAAGGTTGAAGTCAGGGATAGGGATGTCTTTAGATGTTCTTTTATTGAGCATGATTATCTCTGCTACTACTGGGCTTTTTTTTGGTGTTTCCATATAAATTTGAGTATTATTGTCTTGAGGTCTATGAAGAATTGTGTAGGGATTTTGATGGGGATTGTGTTTGAATTTGTAGATAGCTTTTGTTTAGATTGTCATTTTTACTATGTTGATTCTTCCTATCCAAGAGCATAATTTTTTTTTCATTTTCTGAAATCTTCAAATTTTTTCTTAAGTGACTGTACTATTTGTCATCAAAGAAGCTTCATCTAGCTTTCAACAAGCTTTTAAAGTGAGCATTTTTAGTGCCATATTCTGCATATCTCTGAGCATTTCAGAACAGTCTATTGCATATGAATGACTGACAACCAAACCTTTGTTCTCTAACAGTCTAAATTTATTACCTGAAAACTTTGGGTCTAGGGAGTTTTCTTTGGCCTAGCCTTTCAATTCCACTCACTGAAAGAAGAAAGAATCATCTGGATTTCCAAAATTATAAATTTTATGTCAACTCTTCTGTTTCTTTTCTTTAATTTTTATTTTTATAGAATAAAGTATCATTTTTAATATATGTATCCCCTTAGTCAAACTCCTTTCCACATCCCAACCCTTCCTGCCAGACAGAGACTCAACAGAGAAATAAGGTTGCTAATCGAGGTTATGATGCAAATGGATTAATAGATATTTATAGAAGCTTCCACCCAAACACAAAGAAATATACAAATCTCTCAGCACCTTATAGAACTCTCTCTAAAACTGACCACATATAAGTGGTAATAAAGAAAATATCAATGGATATAAAACAATGGAAATAATCACTTGTATCATATCAGACAACCAGGGCCTAAAGTTAGAGTTCAGCAACTTCAAAAATCACAGAAAGCCTACTAACTCATGGAAACTAAACATCACTCAACTGAAGTAGCTCTGGGTCAAGGAAGAAATTATGAAAAAAAAACCAAAGAATTCCAGAATGTAACAAAAATTAATCCAAAACATACCCAAACATATGGGACATAATGAAGGCAGGCTTAAGAGGAAAATTCATAACACTAGATGCCTATATGAAAAATCTAGAGAAAGCTCACACTAGAGAACTAAAAGCACAGCTGAACCTTAGAATAATTAGAAGCAAATTCACCTAGAAGGAGTAGGCAGCAGGAGATAATCAAATTTAGAGCTGAAATCAATACAATTGAAAACAAAAGAACAATACAAAGAATCAATGAATCAAAGAGTTGGTTCTTTGAAAAAGTCAACAAGATAGATAAACCCTTATCCAAACTATCTAAAAAGGAGAGAGACAGTCTCCCAATTAATAAAATCAGAAATGGAAAGGTGGACATAACTACAGACCCCCAGGAAATCCAGAGAATTATCAAGTCATAATTTGAAAATCTATACTCCACAAAATGGAAAACTTAGAAGAAATGGACAGCTTTCTAGACATATACCATTTACCAAAATTAAATCAAGATCAGATTAAAGACCTAAAAAGACATATAACCACAAAGATAATTGAAGCTGTTATTAAAAGTTTCCCAAGTGAAAAAGCCCAGGCCCAGATGGTTTCAGTGCAGAATACTGTCAGACATTCAAAGAATTAATACCAGTACTCCTCAAACTGTTCCTTACAGTAGAAACTGAAGGAAAATTGCCAAACTCTTTTGATGAAGCCACAATGTCCCTGATTCTCAAGTCACTCAATGACAACAAAAAGAAAGAATTACAGACCAATTTCCCTCATGAATATTGATGCAAAGATTCTCAACAAAATTCTGGCAAACTGATAACAATAGCATATAAAAAAAATCATCCACCACGATAAACTAGGCTTTATCCCAGAAATGCAGGAATGGTTCAACATACAAAGAACTATAAATGTCATCTATCATATAAACAAAATGAAGGAAAAAAATTTACATGATTAATATCTTAAGAATAATATTACATTATTTACTAAGAATGTATTAAATATAAGGCTGAATATTATTTAATAATGTTCAGCTTGGAGGTTATTTTCTAGTATGAGTATTAGGCACTACTAGTTCTAGTAGCTGTCAAAGTCATCTATTCAAGTTAATAATTATTTACTTTGCAAAAATAGAGGTTACTCAAATTTTCAAAATATTACTATTCACTTAAAAAGTGAAGTGGAACTTCATTCACTTTTTAAATCATTGGATAAGTAGATATAAATGAGTATGAATGATCTAACTACAGATTAGTAACAGAGATAGATAGATACAGCCATGTTTTTTTGAATGAACTAATGACTAGAAGCCAGGACACACAAAATAATTTTGTCGAATAAGTTCTAGGAAGTTCATTTTCTTCACTTTCATTTTAATAAAAATCTGTTTATGGTTTTTCAGTCTGGGAAAAATGAGTCTAAATAAAATCAATTGACTCAAAAAAATTCCATCACAACAGATATCTGGAACACAGTAATTATGTTCAGCATTAAAAATAATTGAGATTGGAATTCATATCAATCAAATTAAGTTGGTTTAACTTCTTTCTCTCTGTATAAATTTGCAATAACTATAGTAATTCAAGACTTTGATAGGCAGAGTGCCTTATCCTTTAAAATCTAGGCATAAAAGATAAAACTGAGATGCCAAGGCAGCAAACAATTATAGAGGAATCTATTTGCTCCTCTTTAAATTTTATATTCAAAATGAATGATAGAAAATACTTTGCCAATTGCTCTCATCTCTCTCATTAGAGCTTAGAGCTGATCTAGTCCAGGTATATACATTTTATTAAAGAAATTACTTCTCATGAAAAGCACAGAATGTACCCAAATGATTTGTAAAAGAGAACTCTGTTTTCTTTAATAACTCATTTTTATGGCAATTCAAAAATCAGTTATTTCCACTGAGTTCAAAAGAGAGAGGCATTTCATGAGTTTGAAATGAATCATTACTTGTAAAAGAACAACTAACTTCATTTTTTCACAGTTCTCTCTAGCTCTGCAACTAAAATTGCCTGTGTAAATTAGTATGGGATTTTTGTGGGGAGAGACACAGCTTGAGGTTGACGAAAACTTCCAACACTTGTGTCTTATCAGCAATTTGCTTTTCTGTTTGTGATCACAAGTTTTCCTTCTGTCTTGTTTGTTTTTACTGAAAATCCTGCTGGCTTTCCACACAGAGTTAGTGCTGAATCCCCCTGGGCTCCAGTCCTCAACACATTGACATACAATTGTTTCTGTCCCCTTGTACTGATTTAGATTGAAGTGAGATCATTGGATTATTTTCCCCAAAGACTTGCCAAACAAATGTGTTGAGCTTTTAACTGTAACAGTATAATTAGCATCTATTTTAAAATACCAAGTAATGTGAGAAAACAAAATGATACTTTAATTATATAACAAAGAATTTGTTATTATTAAGTGCAAATTCAAAGTATTTTATTCTTGGTAATATTTCATGATGAGAGGTTCCTAAATGTTTTCTTTAAAATAAGATTTAAACTTAAAAGGTGTTCTAAGTAAATGTATATTTTAGTTTTTAAATATATTATTAATGTATTATTATTTAAAATAATCATGTTTTCTTAAGCATAATTTATAAATATGCAATTTTAAAAGCTGAAATGACTCCCTTAGTAACCAAGTAAATGTATGTCCATATGGGACATGAACTGAAGCACTCTAAGTTAACTTCAAGAATCCTTTCACACATACTTTTCTTACATATATAGTAGCTAATATTTTACTATTATCCAGTTTGAAAATTAAGAATATTAACATGTCTTTTAGTTTAAATATCAGCAGATAGTTATAAACTGGCACTTTAATATAGAAAATATATTTTTTAAAAATTAAATAATTAGTCAAATTCTTCTCTCTTGGTAAGGTTGATTAGGAGCAGATCATTACTGAAAACATTACTTTTTTAGTACACCTTCAATTTTATATTCACAATAAAACATAAAATCTATCTAAAAATCTTACACAATTGAACTTCATGTTAGATATTTTTAACAAATATGATTTAATAACATTGAATTAGTGGTATTTGTTTCTATTCTGAAATATTATATAATACGATAAGTTCATGTTGCTTTATTATTGCATAATGATGTTTATATAAGAAAAGTATATGTGTCTATTATAAAAACTATATGAGTCTATGGTTCTGAGATTTTATGGCAAACAATATTTTACTGTCAGAAACTCTCATAGCATAGGAAATACCACAATTTAGTGGTTGATAAACTGAGAAAGGTATGTGAAAGTGATGACTAAATTCTACCTAAAAGTTATTACTGTTTCATGAGGATATTATATCATTTTCATGATTATGTAGGGTAAGTAGTATTTTCCATATGAATGTATACATCTATTTTAAGAAATAGACCACATAAAACAAGATAGCATACTGTTTGTTCTTTTCAACACACACATTCTTTTGAGTGAGGCTAGCATTTTACTTATTTGCTAAAGCTACCAAACTATATTCTATATCAAAATCAGGCCCAGTGTCTATTATGAATAAAGATTTCTTGGAGTACAGCCTTTGCCCTTCATTTCTGTTATGTTTGTGTCTGCTTTTTGCTTTAAAAAGTTGGGAAGGTATAGTATAAACTACTAAGCTGGGAATGTTTACTATGTTGCCCTTTACATAAAAACTTTTTTGAGTCCTGTTGTAAGCAAATGAGAATATGTTTGTCTCGATGTAGAAAATACCTGTCTTTTGTAAATACTGCTGTCCTATGTGGTACTATATTGTATATTTAATAAATTTTTCCTGACAAATCAGAGAACAGGATCACCCACAGATTTAGCCATAAAGTTCGCAAACTGGTGACACAACACCTCTAAGGCAGAAATCTTTTGAATCTCTGTGAGTTAAAGGCCAAACTGAGCCAGTAAGTAGTGGCACACACATTTAGTTTTAGAACTAGGGAAGGTAAAGAAGTGAGATAGCTGGGCAGAGAAAGAGAAGGCAAGAGTTCAGTCCTTTTCCTGGGAGCCCCTGCCCTTTGGGCTAAGGACTAAGAGATATTCAGGTTGAGGAGCATCTAGGTGAGAAGTGGCAATGGCTTGATTCTTAATTTCCCTGATCTTTCAATGTTTCCCTAATATCTGGCTCTGAGTTTTTATTGATAATACCAAGTAGTATTCATGTAATTTGTTCTACATGTTAAGTAACCAATATTCAAGTATTCTCCATTTAAATATATGTTCAGGTTTCCCTGGTATCAAAATAAATGACATATTTATAGTTTTATATTTGGAGTTTCTAGGAGTTAAGTTTTCATGTAAAATAATTAAATCCTTGTTATCAATGTATTCTTTGACCTTGATATAATTTTCATTATTACATTCTTAAAATTTTCTTCATGCTTATGATTTCTATCACAGAATATTTTATTTTCTTAATCTTAAAACAATTGTGAAAACTGTTTGGACATTGATGTCTGACATGTTTGATAGCAATTGTGAAACAGATATATTATCAATATCAAATTTTAATTCTTGATGTTAATAAGAATATAATAAGTTACCAAAAAGACAGAATAATTTACAAGTGGTACATGTACTAAACTATTTTAAAGAATGAAGAACATGATTTTTTGTTGTTGCTAGTTTTATTGGTAGACTGTTCCCGTGTGTGTCAAAGCACCATTGATTGCCAGAAAAAGTAACTGAATTAACAGTAGAAATAGGTTATTGTCACGTGCCACCTCGCCAGCAAGGAACACACGCAACACCAGATCCTTCTCTTTGCAGTTTATTCGGGCCTTTAATTATCTTCTTGTCTCTCACTCACTCACTGTCACTCTCAGACATATGATGAACGACCCCGGGGGGGGCGGGGGAGAAGTCTGCTCGTGGCTAAATACCCTCTGGGCTTCCAATTCCGGTAAGCCACATAGACATTACCCATAGTTCCCAAGGCACCGGAAGCAAGCCACCATCCTCGCCTACAGCCAATGAGGAGTTGTTTACTCCCGAGAGCACTCACCATCGAGAAAGGTGGAAGGCGGAAACCAGTGCCACCTTTAGGGCGTGCTACAACGCAGCTCCCTACAGATCCCCCTTCTTTATTAAAAAAAAGCAGGCAGAAGCAGAGGTCTAGTCTCTGAAGTGCAAAAGGAACATATACAGGTATCACTCCAGGTGTCATCCACCCAGATTATCCCTGACCCGTCTGACACCCTTTTCACAGAGGCAGGCAGTTGGGTGTCAACCTGCATGCAACCAAACATACTCCTCATGAGTTCCCATAAGCCAGAGTACTCACTCATGTGCAGTGCTAAGCCTCGCATCTTGCAAAACATTCTTAAGGCTTCTCCTTTAAGGAGGCCAAGCAAACTTAGGGGGACTGACCGACTCCAATGACTGAAAATGCTTGGACAACCGTGGCTGCATCATGATACTGAAGGAACCTAACATGGCAAATGTACCACAGGCAAACTAGGAATATCAGCACCATCAGGCTAGCCAGAGCTCCCATTCCAGCCCACTCTTTCTGGTGATCCACAGTGGCGGAAAACCAGGACACCAGTCCTTCTGCCAGGTCCAGCATCCACTCTGGTAGAATTCAGGATCACCATGGTCACTCTCAGCTGGGCCATCAAGTTTTCGAATTCACCAATCCAATTTCCTAAAAGATAACTCGACAACTGTTTAGACAGATTTGCAGCATGAATAAAGTTCTAATATTGTACACTAGTCCCACGTAACTCTGGAAACTTCCATTCACAGCCAAGCTAGGCCAGCTGTCAAAGAGTATCAATCCACTCTTGGACCAGGTCGATCCTTTGATTAATAACCATCAAGCCCCCTTTTTAACTGGGCAATAAGATTCTTTTGTATGTCCAGAGCCTGTACTACATTAGCCAAGACCACTTTCAAAGTCTGCGCAGTCTGCACGATATGGCTTCACACACTGGTTTCAGGGCATGCCCCCTGTATAGCTGACACATAGTAGGGCTATTAGTCATCCCTGAGGCAATACAATGCATTCAAATCTCTGATCAGGCTCCTCATGATTAAATGAGGGAAGCGTGAAAGCAAATCTTTCTGTATCTTTTTTTTTATATAAAGGTATGGAAAAAAGCAATCTTTAATGTCTACTGCTATGATAAGCCATTGTGAAGGCAGGGCCGTCAACAATGGAAGCCCTCATTGTACCGGGCCCATAGGTTGCATCTGATTATTTATAGCTCTTAAGTCATGCAATAATCTCCATTTTCCTGATCGTTTCTTAATCACAAATACAGGTGTATTCCATGGTGAAGTAGAGGGTATGATGTGCTTCTGTGCTAGCTGTTCCTGCACTAGTTCTTGGGCTGCTTTCAATTTTTCTAAAGACAAGGGCCACTGAGGGACCCATACAGGTGTCTCAGTTTTCCAGGTGATGGGAATGCCATCCTCAGTGGCCCCTATGAAAAACCCAATCCTTGCCTTGGCACTCTATATTGAGGCATGACAGGGTTCTTCCTACCCTGCAAGTGCTTTCCTAAACCAAATTCTGGGTGAAATCCCATGTCTTTTATTATCTCCTGAGATGTCACTGAATATTCATTGCAAAGCTTAAAGCCCATGTCTTTTAATAGGTCTCTCCCCCAGAGTATAATGGGTAAATTAAGCACATAAGGTTGTATTCTGCCTGAGTGACCCTCATCGCTTCTCCAGGAAAGCTGTCTTGCACTAATTTCAGGAGCATTAGTGTACACCAAGCCTTGTAAGGTTTGAGAACAGGCCTGAACTGGCCACCCGGAAGGCCAATCCTTCCTTGCTATGATGCTTTTGTCAGCCCCAGTATCTAACAGTCCTCGAATCCTTTTATTATCAATTGTTAAGGTCAATATAGGTCACTGATCCAGCTCTACAGACAAGAATGTCAAGTCCGTGCCCACGGACCCAAATGTCCCTTCTTTTCCTTTCTTTCTGGGTGGCAGGGTAGTGGCCATGTAGGCTAGGAAGAATCACTAATTGCGCTATTCTATCACCTGGAGATATAGCAGTAATCTCTTTCGGGGATTCCACCATTATTTTGACGGTTCCTGTGTAATCTGGATCTATAATTCTTGGAAGAACTCTTAGACCTCTGAGGGCTGATGACAACCGCCCTATCAGCAGGCCAACTGTGTCAGGGTTAAGTGGTCCTGAAAAATCAGACTCCACCACCTGAACTCCCATTTGAGGAGTTAATAAGAGTCTGGTGGTGGCACGGAGGTCCAGCCCTGCGGAGCCTGTAGTGGCTCTCGGCAGTCTCTCAGGTGAAGCAGAATTGGCCACCGTTTTAGGATTGGCTCCTCCTCCTGATCCTCTACTGCCCCATATATTTGTGGGCCCTGGGGTTAGGGGCCCCAGAGCCCATTTTTTGAATGTGTTCCCATCTGACCATTAAGGAGTTGCCCTTCTACATCCCACATAGAGCAGCATTCACTTACCCAATGCCTCCCTTTGCGGCACTTGGCACATACCCCAGGCTGCATAGGGCTTGGCTCATCTCTCCTTAAGCCATTTCCTTGGCTAGGGCAGTTCCTCTTTAGGTGGCCTATTTTACCACATTGGAAACAAGCTCCTGAGGCCCCTGCATTGTTCCTCCTCCTTTTGGTGAGTTGCACCACTGCTGCAGCTATCCCTGCATTAGTCAGCGGGCCCCCCAACTCTCAGCACACCTTCATCCAGACTTAAAGTTCCTTATTTTTGTAAGGGGTAATAGCAGCTCGACATTCCTTGGTACATTGCTCATATACTAGCTGCTTAATCAAAGGCATGACAGTGTTAAGATCACCAAAAATGCGGCCTGCAGCCTCCACTAATCTGGCCACAAAATCAGAAAAAGGCTCAGTGGGTCCTTGTAGGATCTTAGTTAGATTCCCACTCACCTCTCCTTTATTTGGGAGAGATTTCCATGCTATAATGCCAATCATATTGACCTGCTCATAGACTTGCGCAGGGTAGCCTGTCTGCTGATTTGCAAAATGACCCTGTCCCAACAGCATGTCCCTATCCCATGCATGATTCCCAGCTGCCTGGTTTGCTGCTGCTTCCTCATTAGCGAACTCAATCAAAAATGATCTCCAATCTAAATATTGTCCTGGACTGAGGCATGCTTTCTCAAGATGGCTCCAATCATTGGGCGTCACGCAGTGTCTATTCAACGCCTCCACTTGTGCCAAAGTGAAAGAGGCGGTAATGCCATAAGTTCTTACTGATTCGGCCAATGACTTGATTACTTTAAAGTAAAGGAGCTCTTCGTAACGATTTCCCTGTGGATCTTGGAACACAGAAAATGCGGACACCAGTTCCTATCTCACTTTTCTCCATATTGCAGGGTTAAAGGACTGTTTGTGACTGCCAAAGCCACCCCCTCCATCTGAGTAAGCTGGGGGAGCAGACGGCAGGAGGCCACACTTCCCAGGAAGCAAGCACTCCCTCAGGGCTAGCCTTTTTCCCTTTTTTGAAACCAATTTCTTAGTTTTTCTTTCCTATCCTGACTCCCCCAACCTTGATAGATCTTCCTCAGAACTACTGCTCTCAAGGCCCAAAAGCTGAAAATCCTCTAAATCCTGATAAGTGTTTCCCCTGGAATCTGATCTTTCAATTCTAAGGCCTCTCACTTCTTCACTGTGCGCCCTGTCAGATTTTTCCTCTTTTAACTGTTCTATAGCGGCCTGACCCCCTTCAATTGCCTCACAGCACCTCTGATCATCCAAACAACCTCAAATCACCCTCCAAATGGATCTCACACCTGCCTTTAGAATTCCCTGCTCATAGGCAAAGTCTAAATCTCGCCCTAACTTCTCCCAGGAGGACACCGTTAGACTGCCTGTGACAGCAACCCACAGAGCTGCAACATCACATTCCCATAAAAATCTCACTAATATGCTTTCCTTAATTTCCAGGCCCTTAGTTTGTAACAGCTCCTGTAGAGCCAGAAAATTTGGACATGAGGTTGAAGACCCCATTCTTATATGAGCTTTACTCCTTATTTTAAAAAATCTTTTCTGAGCCTTTACCAACCAGCCCCAGCCTTGCTACTACTTTTACTTTCACTTTTGAGCTCAAGTCTGCAATAATTGTTACTTTCACTTTAAGCCAAAATTGGCAACTGCTGTGTTACTTTCACTTTAATCTGAAACTGCTGTACTACTTTCACTTTGATCCAAAACTGCTGTGCTACTTTCACTTTGAGCTCAAGGCTGCCGTGCATCCACAGCTGCAAGAGGTTACACCCACTCGTCAGTGAGCTCCCTCTTCTCCGCCTTTACTTAAAGGTCGAAGCTACCCACTAGCGCCAAGAGGTTACCCTCACTCGTTGGTGAGCTCCCTCTTTTCCGCCTTATCCTATCTATAGGCTGGAGCTACCCCGCTCTCACCGCGGATCCCAATCACCTGAGACACTTAACGGTGCACCCCCCCACTGCAGAGAGTTCTGAATCCCGTCTTTCGTTGGCGCGAGTTTAGTTCTTACGTTCCCGGGATTCGGCACCACTTGTCATGTGCCACCTTGCCAGCAAGGAACACGCAACACTGGATCCTTCTCTTTGCAGTTTATTCGGGCCTTTAATTATCTTCTTGTCTCTCACTCACTCACTCTCACTCTCACTCTCAGACATATGATGAACGACCCCGGGGGGAAGTCCGCTTGTGGCTAAATACCCTCTGGGCTTCCAATCCTGGTAAGCCACATAGACATTACCCATAGGTCCCGAGGCGCCAGAAGCAAGCCACCTTTCTCGCCTACAGCCAATAAGGAGTTGTTTACTCCTGAGAGCAATCACCATCAAGAAAGGTGGAAGGTGGAAACCAGCGCCACCTTTAGGGCGTGGTACAACGCAGCTCCCTACAGGTTATTTATACCAGGTACTGGAGTTTGAAATCTTATGATCATCACAAATTTCTAGCACTGTGTATTTTCTTGATTAAGTAGTGCATGGAGATTTCATGCTTTAATTTATATAATTACACTGAATAAATTCTTTCTAGTAAATAAAGTTTTCTAAAGGTCCAAATAAGCTAATATAAAACTTTACAAAATTACTAGGCAAAAACAGCATTATGAAAAAGCACCCCCATGTATTAAGAGTTTAGATAATATGTCAAGTATTACAAGAGCTATGAAATTTTTTAAGCAAAATGGAATTTTTACAAGCCATTTGATTTTGAAATTATTGTAGAGTGAATAGTAATGATTTTTCTTTACATATATACATATAAATATATATCATTTGGTGATTTTATATCATGTACCCTATCAAATTCAGTTATGAGTTTTCTCAGATTCATACGCAAACTTATGATGTCCCTATTTACAAAAAATGCCCATTCATGCTGCTCATTTACTTACTGGAGCATAATTAGACTCCCTGAGGCCAGACACTTAATGAAAGAAAGTCTTTCTATACTAACTCTCCTGCCAAAGTCGATTAATGCAGAAGTGAGGCACTGTGATTTATCAATGTTCTAACCTTTAGCTCTTGTATACAATGACATCTCTCTTTTTTGTGTAGAGTTCACTAATGAGTGACTGCAACCCCTGCTTCTCTTTCTGGTTTTGTGATACCTCCCACAGGATAATATTCTCCAAATCCATCCATTTGCCTGCAATTTTTAGCATTTCATTTTTTCTTACTGCTGAATAGTACTCCATTATGTAGATATACCACAGTTTGTTCATTAATTCTTCAGTTGAGGAGCACGCAGATTGTTTCTAGGTTCATGCTATTATAAATAATGCTGCAATGAGCATTGTTGAGCTATTGCTTTTGGGGTGCAAATGTGCATCTTTAGGGTACATACTCAATACTGATATTGCTGGATCCTTGGACAGACAGACTCCCAGTTTTGTGAGAAATCGCCATACTGCATTCCAGAGTGGCTGAACAAGCTCCCACTCCCACCAACAATGGAGAAATGTTCCACTTGCTCCGCATTCTCTCCAGCATAAACTGATCTCTATATATTTTTTCTTAGCCATTTTGACAGGTATAAGGTGCTAACTCTTTTTTTTAAAAAATTTTTATTATAAATAAACTCATATTTCTATCCCTGTACATCCTTAATCAAGGTCCCTTGCCTCTCCTGCAACCTCAGGTCATTCTCTCTTCTCCACATCTCCCAATCACCTCCCCCACATGGGCAGGAGGTCCCAAGGTCCCAGTATTGCTCAATTCAGCAGCCACTCCTGGCAGATTTAGTTCCCTGCCCCCCAACATTGAGACAGAGTCAGGTGTTCCTCTAGAGGGAGTAAGATGCAAGGTGTCATTCCAAAGTGTGTCATCACAAGCTGTTCAGTGGCTGTGGTTTGCAGCATGAACATGCTTTGCTTTTTGCTTTTTGGTTAGAAGCACTAATGAGTGAGTACATCCCCTGCATATATTTCAGGGTTTGAGATACCTTGCTCAGGAGGATATTCTCTAAATCTATGCGGTTACCTGAAAATTTTAAGATATCATTTTTTTCCTTACTGCTGAGTAGTACTCCATTTTGTAGATGTACCACAGTTTGTTAATCCATTTTTCAGTCGAGGGGCATCTAGGTTTTTTCCAGGTTCTTGCGATTACGAATAAGATTGCTATGAAAGTAGTTGAGCTAATGCCTTTGGAGTACGATTGTGTGTCTTTAGGGTATACACCCAGAAGTTGTATTGCTGGATCATTGGGGAGATTGATTCCCAGTTTTCTGAGAAACTGCTATACTGCATTCCACAGTGGCTGAACTGTGGCTTACACTCCCACCAACAATGGAGCAGTGTTCACCTTGCCCTGCAATCTCTCCAGCATAGGCTGTCATCTGTGTCTTTTATTTTAGCCAATCTGAGAAGTGTCAGGTAGTATCTCATAGTTGTTTTGATTTGCATTTCTCTGAAGACTAAAGAAGTTGAGCAGTTTTTCAAGTGTCTTACAGCCATTCATAGTTCTTCTGCTGAGGATTCCCTTTTTAGATTTGAACCCAATTTTTTTATTCGGTTATTCAAAGTTTTGGGCTCTAGATTCTTGAGTTCTTTATCTACTTTAGAGATCAACCCTGTATTACTTGTTTTTCCATTCTGTAGGCTGTCGTTTTGTCCTATTGACAGTGTCCTTGGTTTTTCTGAAGCTTCTCAGTTTCATGAGGTCCCACTTATTGATTGTTGTTCTTAGATCTGTGCCACTGGTGTTATATTTAGGATGTGGTTGCCTGAGCCTAATCATAGAAGTGTATTTCCCACTTTCTTTTATATCAAGTTCAAAGTGGCTGGGTTTATGTTGAGGTCATTGGTACACTTGGAATTGAGTTTTGTGAAGGGTGACAGGCTTGGATCTATTTGTATTTTTCTACATACTACCAACCAGCTATGCCAACAAAATTTGTTAAAGATACTATCTTTTTTTCTATTGAATATTTTTGGCCTCTTTGTGGAAGATCAGGTGTTCACAAGTTTTTGGGTTAATGCCTGGATCCTCAATTAGATTCTATTGATCCACAACTCTGTTTTTATGCCAGTACCAGGCTGTTATTATTACTGTAACTATATATTATAACTTGAAGTCTGGGATGGTGATGCCTCCTGAGGTTCTTTTGTTGAGCAAAATTGTTTTGGCAATCCTGGCTTTCCTGTTATTCTAAATGAAATTGAGTATTGTTCTTTCAAGGTCCATAAAATATCATGTTGGGATTTTGATGGGCAGTGCATTGAATCTTTAAATTGCTTTTGGTAGAATTGCCATTTTTACTATGTTGATCCTACCTATCCAGGAACATGGGAGAGCTTTCCATTTTCTGATATCTTCTTCAATTTCTTTCTTCAGTGATTTAAAATTTTTGTCAAATAAATCTGTTACTTCTTTGGTTATTGTAACTCCAAGGTATTTAATGCTATTTGCAGCTATCATAAAGGGTGATGTTTCCATTATTTATTTTTCAGCCCTTTTATCCTTACTGTTTAAAAGGGCTACTATTTTTTTTTCATTAATCTTGTATCCTGTTACATTGCGGAAGATGTTTATCAGCTGTAGAAATTCTCTAGTAGATTTTTGTGGGTCTCTTATGTATACAATCATATCATCTGAAAATAGAGATAGTTTGACTTCTTCTTTCCTAATTTGTATCCCCTTAATCTCCATTTGTTGTCTTATTGCCATAGTTAAAACTTCAAGAACTCTATTGAATAGATAAGGAGAGAGTTGACATCCTTGTTTAGTACCTGATTTTAGTGGGATTGCTTTGAGTTTTTCTCCATTAACTTTGATGTTGGCTGTTGGCTTCTTTAAATTACCTTCATTATACTGAGATATTTTTCCTGTATTCCAGGTCTTTTATCATGAAGGAGTGTTGGATTTTGTCAAAGGATTTTTCAGAGTCTAACTATATGATCATGTGTTTTTTATTCCTTCAGGTTGTTTATATGGTTGATTACATTTATGGGTTTTTGTATGTTGAACCAACCATGCATTTCTGGTATGAAGCCTACTTGGTCAGAGTAGGTGATTATTTTTTATATATTGTTGTATACTGTTTGCCAAAATTTTGTTGAGAATTTTAGTATCAATATTCATGAGGGAAATTGGTCTGTAATTCTCTTTGTTTGTTGTGTTTTTGAGTGGCTGGGGTACTAGGATAATTGTGGCCTAATAAAAAGAATTTGGCAATATTCCATCAGTTTTTACTGTGTGAAGTAGTTTGAGGAGTAATGATAGTAATTCCTCTTTAAATATCTGGTAGAATTCTGTACTGAAACCATCTAGACCAGGACATTTTTTCATTATTATTATGAATAAAGAAGTCACACTTTCTATCCTTGTATATCCTTATTCAAGGTCTCTTCCCCCTCCCACCATATCAGGTCATTCTTTCTTCTCCACAACTTTGCATTCCCTCCTTGGGCAGGCAGCAGGTAGTCCCATGGTCCCACTGAAACAATATTGCTTGGTTCAGTCTGCACCCCTGGCAGATCCAATTTTCTCCCCCCTCACTAAAGAGTGAGCAAATCAGGTGTTCCTCTAGGGCAAGTGGGATCCAAGGAGTCAATACAGGGTGTTTCTGATCCCAAGCTGTTCAGTGGTTGTGGTTTGCAGCTTGGGCATGCTTTGCTTTTTCTTCTTTTTTGTTTCTTTGTTTGTTTAGAGTCCACTAATGAGTGAGTACATCCCCTGCTTATCTTTCTGGGTTTATGATACCTTACTCAGGAGGATATTCTCCAAATCCATCCATTTGCCTGAAAATTTCAGGATATCATTTTTTCTTACTGCAGAGTAGTACTCCATTGTGTAGATGTTCCATAGTTTGTTAACCCATTCTTCAGTTGAGGGACATCTAGGTTGTTTCCAGGTTCTTGCTGTTACAAATAACTGTGCTATGTACATAGTTGAGCTAATGCCTTTGGCGGGTGACTGTGCATCTTTAGGGTATACACCCAGAAGTGGTATTGCTGGGTCCTTGGGGAGATTGATTCTAAGTTTTCTCAGAAACTGCCATACGGCTTTCCAAAGTGGCAGAACAAGCTTACACTCCCACCAACAATGGAGAAGTGTTCACCTTGTTCTGCATCCTCTCCAGCAGAGGTTGTTCTTTGTGTCTTTTATCTAAACCAATCTAACAAGTGTCAGGTGGTATCTCAAAGTTCTTTTGATTTGCATTTCTCTGAATGCTAAAGATGATGAGCATTTTTTCAGGTACCTTTCAGTCATTCGTAATTCTTCTTCTGTGAATTCCCTTTATAGATCTGAACCTCATTTTTTGTTTGGGTTATCCAAGGTTTTGGGCTCTAGATTCTTGAGTTCTTTATCTACTTTAGAGATCAGTTCTTTATCACTTGTTGGGTTGATGAAAATCTTTTCCCATTCTGTAGGCTGTTGTTTTGTTCTATTGACAGTGTCCTTGGCTTTACAGAGGTTTCTTTGCTTCAGGAGATCCCACTTATTGGTTGTTGGTCTTAATGTCTGTGCCACTGGTGTTATATTTGGGAAGTGGTTGCCTGTGCCAATTCATAGAAGTATATTTCCCACTTTCTTTTCTTTCAAGTTCAAAGTGGCTGGGTTTATGTTGAGGTCTTTTATCCACTTGGATTTGAGTTTTGTGCAGGGTGACAGGCTCAGAGCTGTTCATATTTCTCTATATACTTCCATACAGCTATGCCAACACGATTTGTTAAATGTACTATCTTTTTTCCATTGAATAGTTAGGGTCTCTTTGTCAAAGATCAGATGTTCATAGGTTTTTGAGTTAATGTCTGACACCTCAATTCTATTTCATTGACCCACATGTCTGTTTTTATGCCAGTACCAGGCTGTTTTTATTACTGTAGCTCTATAGTATAACTTGAAGCCAGGGATGGTGATACCTCCTGAGGTTCTTTTGTTGAGTAAAATTGTTTTGGAAATTCTGGCTTTCCTGTTATTCCAAATGAAATTGAGTATTGTTCTTTCAAGGTCCAAAAAATATTGTGTTGGGATTTTGATGGGCAGTGCATTGAATCTGTAGATTGCCTTTGGTAGAATTGCCATTTTTACTATGTTGATCCTACCTATCCAGGAACATGGGAGAGCTTTCCATTTTCTGATATCTTCTTCAATTTCTTTCT